>PVKS010020994.1:0-35917 GCA_004027875.1 Aplodontia rufa | reverse complement strand
TATTATTGTTTATTTTATTCATTTTTGTCAATCTGACTGGCGTGAGGTGATATCGTAATGTAGTTTTCATTTTAATTTCTCTGATTACTAGTGATTTAGAACACTTTCTCATGTATTCATTGGCTTGCTGAATGTCCTTTGATTCTCTCCCATTCTGTAGGATATCTCTTGACTGTTTTGACTATTTCATTGACTGCACGGAAACTTTTTAGTTTAATGTCATCCCAGTCATTGATTTTTGACTGTAATTCTTTCACTTAAGAAGTCTTACTGAGGAAGTCATTGTCAACTCCCATTTGCTGGAATGTTGGACCTAATTTTTCTTCTAGCAGTTGTATGGTGGGTTCTCTCATTTCTAATTCCTTGATCCATTCAGATTTAATTTCTGTGGAAGGTGAGAGATAAAGATCTAATTTCCATTTTTTGCAAAGGACTGTCCAGATTGTCCAGCATGATTTGTTGAATAAGCTGTCTATCCTCCATGTTATATTTTTGACCCCCTTTGTCAAACATCAAATGTTGAAAGATTTGTGGGTTTGTCTCAGAGTCTTCTATTCTATTCTATTGCTCTTCATTCTTATTTTAATACCAGTACCATGCTATTTTTAATTCTACAGCTGTAGAGTATAGTTTTAGATCTGGTATTGCAAAATCATCTGTCTCATCTTTCTTGCTTAGTAATGTTTTGGCCATTCTGGGTTTCTTGGTGTTCCAAATGAGTTTGAGAATTGTTTTATCTTTATCTGAAAAGAGTGATGTTGGTAGTTTGATAGCAATTGCATTGGTTTTTATAGGCCATTAGATCTTTGTTGTATATCTATAGTTTTTCCTTCCATTTTAAAGTTTAAAACAACAAATTTTGCTGTTCTTTTCTCTTATTCTAGAAATTCAGTGTCTGGATTTCAGTCTTATAAGATGCTTGATTACAAAAAAGAATTTAAGCATAGGTACTGGGCATCTGCTGGCAAAAATTCTGATATTAAGTTTACAATGATTTGAAGATGTTGCTGAAGTGCAGTCTAAAGGTTGTATATTGTCTGGAAGGAAATTTGGGAAGTTGGACATATTTCCCTTTCAAGGAATTTTGTGCAAGTCCCACTCTGCTTTCCAGTGGTATTCTAGTTAATTAAAAGTCATTTATCATTTTTTTAGATTTATAGAAGGCAAAGATAGTTTGATTGATCTCTAAAGATCCAGTGTTTCATTATTGAATCTTGGAAATCACTGGTTGCAATTTGTCTTTCCCCTGAAAATGTGCTAAAGAAATTAGTTGAGTTTTTTTCCTGCTTAGATTATAGATAAGTACAAGTTATTATTACAGCTTGTCACTTTCTGTGGGATTTTTTTTTTGCAATTTTTATTAAAGAGTTGAGTTATTGTACAATCATAAATGCATATAATGTACCAATATGATATGCATATAATCTCACTGGAAAGACTCCCACATTGCCCACACCCCAATGCATTCATTAATTATAGAAAATTTACAATCTAAGCATTTATGTTGTTTGTAGGGGCAAAATATAGAAGATTCAAAGAGTGCCCAGGCCTATTCAACCCCATGGAAAGAACACATTTCCATGGGAGCCACCTCCCTGAAAGAAACCCAACCAGGATGAGGAGTCAGAAGCTGAAGGCATGAGAGCTGAGGTAGTGAAGAGCACTCTTGCCAGGGAGCTGGAGCCAGAAGACTACCAGCTAGGGGACCACTGGCCAGGGGGCTGTGTAGTTGAGTCCACAGTCTCAGGAGCAGTTGGTGCTGGAGAGAGGTGGAGAGAGTAGGGAAGGCCCTGGAGAGGAGCTGTTCCTGCAAGCTTCTCAGCCTTGCTCTAACTTGCTAACCACATTTCCCAGAGGAACCAAGGCTAGGAGCAGGCCCAGGAGAAGCACCAGCTGGAAAAGAAAGTGGAGCTGGGACAGTTTAGGAGAGAGAGTAAAATGGCTGGGTAGTAAGGACAATAGGCCCCATTCAACCATACCTCCAAGCTAAACCTCAGAAAGCTATTAACAAGGCTTGTTCAGGACCTTCAAATGCAAATAAGGCATGCTCAAGGTTTTTAAATGCAAAAAGACCATGAGGTTCACCTGTGAAAGCAATTCCTTGGCCCCAGAGACAGAAAAACTAAGAAGTGGGGTTAGATACAGGTAGGAACTACAAATAATTTGCCACCTGTTTTACATAAACTTTAACGAATGACGTTGGTGCTCAGTTTCAATGTCTGTTTTACATAGACTTCAACCAATGATGTTGATGCATTTCTCAATGCCTGCTTTGCAGGAATGTTAATTATGGTCATACCCAAACCAATATTATCTCTGTCCTAACTGACATTAGACAGTGTCCTGCTTCCAGGTACCCCTTAGCCTTGCTGAGTCTCTGCTTTCTTTCCTAAATAAAACCTACTCATTTTACTCCTTCTGTGGTTTTCTGTGGATTTTATTCTTCAAGTTCACAAGACCAGAACCCAGAAGATTGGCACCAAATTCCCAGGGTAAATTACCAAACCACTAGCTGCAACACCCTGCTTTTAGTTGGGGAGCAGCTAACACTATTTGAATTGCAGAAACCTGCATCCAGTCCAAATTCCCAGTTAAAACTGGGAATAACTGCAAACACTAGAAGTGAGCTACTTTGGCTAATGGAATCTGGAGTCAGCCTAGACTCCATTTGCCAGTGGAAGCAGAGAATCTGACTTCATTTCAAAACCCTGTATCACCACTGATGTGGGGTTTTCAAAATGAGGCTGGATTCTCTGCTCCTGCTGGTGAATGGAGTCTGGGCCACTACAGATTCCAGCAGCCAAAACAGCCTGCTTCTAGTGTTTTCAGCCATTCCCAGTTAAAACTGTGAATTTGGCCTGGCTGCAGGTGTCTGCACCAGAAAGTGTTAGCAATTCTCCAGCTAAAAACTGGGTGTTGCAGCTCTTGGTATGGTGGAAATTCATCCCGGGAATTCAGCGCCAATCTTCTGGGTTCTTGTCTCATGAATTTGAAGAATAAAATCCATGGACAACCATGGAAGCAGGAGTAAAAGGAGTAGGATTTATTTAGGAAGAAGAGCAGAGACTCCGCAAAGCAGAGGGGTTCCTGGAAGCAGGACACCGTCTAATGGAGGTTAGGCCAGAGGTTATATAGATTTGGGGTATGAGCATAATTAACATTCATGCAAAGCAGGCATTGGGAAATGCATCAACTCCATTGGTTAAAATCTATGTAAAACAAGCATTGAAACTGGTCAGGAACACCATTGGTTAAAACAAAACATGGCAAATACTTCCTAGTATATACCTGTGACCACCCCATCTCTTAATCAGGGACTTGGGTGAGCCTCAGGGTCTTTTTGTGTTGGGGATTCCCCCAACATGAGGTCCAGCTGGCTTGTAAAACAATTGGTGGTAAACAACTCTGACCCAGCTGGCTTGTATCTTCCTTAGTGACGTAATGCCTGACCACATGACTAAGCTATTTGGTCACTCATTTGTACAATTGGTTAAACATGTTTACACTGTACCCCTATTGGCTGTTGTAACGGATAAATATAGTGACTAGTCAGGTATAGCAAGAAAGCAAGCGAGCAAGGAAGCAGCCCTGTCCTGAAGCAGTCAGAGAAGAAGAAGCATGGAAGAAGCAAGCAGCAGTCAGGAGGAAAGCAGAGAGATGACCGCAAGCTGCCTGAGAGTGTCAGAGAGGCAGCAGCAGCAGAGACGGTGGAGAGATCAACAGCGGTAGAAGATGCAGACAGTAAGAGTCTCAGCTGCAGAAATAAGGACTCTGGTATGGCAATAGAAACAAGGACTCTGAACGTTAATAGCCCTGACTCAAAGAGAGGGAAGGCGGGAAGTGCCTGGAGGCCTTTAGCCACGGTAAAGAGAGAAATAAAGTGCTTGGAGAACTTAAGAGCAAATGGGTCTAGTTGAATGCTTTGTCAGGTCCCTGCCGGCCAGGACCGGACATTTTTGCATTTGAAGGCCCTGGGCACGCCCTGTCAATCACTCTCTGCCTCTACTAGCTAGCTCTTGGGTAGGGGCCCTCTGTCCTGACTACCTAGCCATTTCACTGTCTCTCCTAATCTGTCTCACCACCACATGGATAATTACTGTAGCACAGTGCTCTACCATTCTGAATGTTTCTTTTGTTTTCTCTAATTTTTTCTTTTTTTTTTTTTTTTTTTTTGGTATTTCTGGGGAACTGAACCCAGAGCCTCATGTATGCTAGGCAGGCAACCATTGTGCCATATCCCCAGCCCATGCCCAGCATTCTGAAGAAGCCATGAAGACAAGTATAGAGGAAATCATCAAATCTCAGGCTTCAGTTTGCTCACCCAAGACATGGGGAGGAAGTTAAAGTCTTCTGAGTGGTCTGAGGATTAAATGAGCAGTTACTTATGAAGTCTTCATGAGTGGGTGGCTACAAGGGCACTCAAGCCTCCTGTTACAGTGTGATCACTGGCCTAAAGGAGACAAATGGGAGAAGTGAGAATGGGAACCCTATGACTAGGAAGACAATGAGGACATAACAGGAAATGGGCCACTTTCAGCATGAGAGGTCATCAAGGGAAAAAATAGCAGACTTGGAAAAAGGGAGGATAGCAGGAGATGAAGCAACAGGGCAAGGGCAAGCAAAGTTATAGAGATACAGCCATGCAGGATGGACTGGGAAAGTGGCACTCTGAGGTCTCTAGACTGGTATGTGGAGGCATAGAGACAGAGTGGAGACAGAGCCAGCACACACCCAGTGTGTGCCACAAGGCTGAGTGTCTGTAGATGGCAGGGAGCCAAGGAACATGAAATAATGAACCCATTCTGCCAGTAGCACAGAAGTCATAACCAGGCACATAGAGACTCTTGGGGGGAAATTGCAGTAAATGAGGTGCAGGTCTTTCAGGTTCAGAGCCCACAACAAGTGAAGGGTGGGGGTTCCTAGCACCTTCTACCTTGGCTATTCCCAGCCTCCCCTACTAACACTGAACTGTGGCCTCTCCAGCTGTATAGGCCAAGGCAGGCTGCTGGGACCCTTCCAGGAACAGGAGATGAGAGAAACAGGAGATAGTAGTAGGGGCTTCTGTTGTGTGGGTGATTGTCCCTCTGTGGGCACAGATCACAGAATGCCATTGGGTAGTTTGGGTTCCCCCAAAGTCCAATCCAGAGGAGACCCACAGGTAAACTTGGGAGGCATCATGGTGCCTCCTAATTAGCCTTATCCCCTCTGGCTGCTGGAGAGAGGCCCAGCCTGTGGATAGTGGCGCAGAGCAGCCAGAGAACCAGATTCCCAGGAAAGATCACCTAGTCAGATGGGTGATGGCACATTGGTGGAAGTCAGGTTCATGTCCCCAAGAGTTGAAGAATGAAATTGATGAATGCCAAGGCAAACAGAGTAGACAGATTTTATTGTAAGAAAATTATACAAAGCAAAGCAAAGGGAAAAGAGCAGATCCTTCCCAGAATGGGAGAAAGGAACAGAGACAAAGAGCAGATGGGACTCACCCCTTTAATAGTTTTATAACCATTCTTTTCCCTCCCCCAGACTTAGCAGTGTGGTTGCAAAATTCTGGCTACATCCAGTGTGGCCGGTGTGTGGGACCATCTTTATTGGCAGAAGGAATGCAGTATCTTTATTAGTAGTAGTGAGTGTCTGCATGAGGGCCCTCTTTACTGGCACTGGGAAAGTCAAATTGAAATGTACATGTGTTCGTTAGAACCAGCAGATACACTTTGTCCTCTTAAAGGCATTGGTTGCTTTTTGATTGACCTGAAATTCCAACTACACTGTTTCCCTTGTCTCAAGAATACAGAACATACCCTTCAGAGTGACATGGGGTGGGGTAGAAAAAGTTCTGGATCCCATCAAGGCCCAGGAAAGATGTCCAGGAAGTTGCACATGGCTGTGCTCTGACTCATACTCCCAAATACAGAGAAGATGAGGGGACTCATCAGGGATGCAGGAGCTATCATTTCCTCTAGCCACTTCATGGGGGAAAGCACTGATTTCTGGGCCTTCAGTCAGTACACTGCTACCAGCTAGAGACCTTATAGTCAGCTGGCTTCCCTAAAACCTCTTCCTGGGTGCCTCTTCAAGCTTCACTTCCTTCCCCCATGCTACCCTGAGGTGAAGTAAGAACAGATGTTTCTGGACAAGAATTTTCTGGGAACTAAGATCACATGCTTTTTCCTCTCTTGGGAGCAACTGCAAGCAGATAGATAGGTGGTGGGCAAGGCACAGTTTCCATCCCCAGGGCCATGAGTGGCAGGTGACAAGGCTGATTCAAGGTGGCTGGGGAGAAGAAGCACCACTAATGGGCCGGGCCAACACTGCTGGTCTCAGGGTCACCTGTATGGACTCTCCCCCTCATCCTTCCCACTGCACCCTGGATATCAGGGCCATCACTAGGGTCAGGACTCTGAATCAACTGGACCTCACAGAACTCATCAGATCCCCCTGAGAATGACAACAGTGGGACCCAGGGATGGGGCTATAATTACCCTTCCTTGGATCAATTGTCCATTTCTGGACAGATCACCTGCACCCTTGGGAAGGACAAGGTTGACCAAAGAGCTCAACAGTGGAGACAAATGATTATCTGGTGAGTGGGGAAATTATCCTTGAGGAGGCAGCCAAAGTGGCCATTCCTGCACAGTCACTGAACAGTGTCAGAGAGCTACTGGCTGGTGTAGTAACCTTAGGCCTTTGTGGGGTGAGAAGCCCAGCTGCACAGAGAGGTGCCAGTGGCCCCATTCTGGGGTAGCAGATCCTGATCACCATCTTGGTTCCACAGAAATTGTCCCTCAGACACTGGAGGCCTGTCCCTGATCTGATCTTAGTGCTCTGGGAGGTCCTACTCACCCCACCTATCTGTTTGTTAAGCTCTGCTGCAGGTCAGTGACCAGGCCCCAACATTGATGTGATGCAGCTAAGTCTCCTTTTTGTCCATGTTAGCAATGAGTCCAGTTCCCTGGGTGATGACCAGCCATATGACATCAGGTCACCAAAGATAGGCCATGAAGAAGAGCCCTGCCTCTCTGAGCTCTGCATCACACTCTGGGGTTACTGAGGGTCTCATTCAGTCTGAAGTTTAATGTGGTACTGGGTGCAGCATTGGTCACCTAACAGGTGCCAAGTTGAGGGTCTGATACAAACCATATGATAGGATGGAAGTTGCCTCTCCTCCCTGCTTCTCCAGCAGGGGTGTGGCCCATCATTTCTCCATGGTTCTGTCACAGTTCCTAAGATATCACATAAGGCCCACCCAGATTCTGTTGGATAATTGCTCCATCTCCAACTCAGTACACCAGAACCTCCACTCCTACTTTACAGGTTGCATAGCTTGTTGACAGGTTCCAGGAGGGAGGATGTGGGCAACTCCTGCTGGCCAAAAGAGCCCAAATTCCCAGCTCACCAGTGATAGCTGACTTCAAATACACATGCAGCTCCAAGGCCCCAGACTTCCACATCTCCAGAAGCAGCTTGCCCTTGTGGGCCTTCTGGGTTCTATGTGCCCAGCCCTGGTAGCTGTAACCTGGGATAGCTGCTCTTCCATGTTATCTCTTTCCTGCAGGAAGCTACCCAGGAAGCATCCCAGGGGTGGAGGGGGTCCAGACCTAGGAAGTGTTAGCAAGACCAAGCAGAGTCCCCATTCCTTCAGCTCATCTGCCTAGCCATGCTGCGTGAGCCCACTGGGGACACCATGGTAAGAGCTGCTGTCAGGGCCCTGAGGGGGTGGGTTCAGAGAATGGGCTGCTGGGGAGCACAGGAAAGGTGGGACCTGGAGCACAGGAACCTCTGGAAGCCAGGGATGGAGGAGTCCTTTACTTAATGCAGATGTGGCCATTATCACTTTGTCACTGTGGTCCTCCTCTTGGCTCAACTGGAAATGGATTAATGATCCCAAATGTGGATCTCTAAAGAGCTTTTGTGAGTGAGGATGTTTGCTGTTTCCTGCTGGCTCACTGCCAGGAGTCAACCCACTCCTCTGCTCTCCCCTGGAGGCTGTTAGGTGTCTCCCTTCCTGTGCTCTCTCCTTCCCCCTCTCCTTTCATATAGCCACCAGTAGCTTCCTCAAGAAGCAGGCAGAAGGTGAGTAATCCACATGCTGTAGGGATTAAGGGACCCAGCTGGGAATCCTGGGCCATAGTCACCATTTTGAAAGTCTCACATGGATTTATTTGGGTTTATTTTTGCAGTAGTTTGTTGAGACTCTTGAATTTGTGCTCATTGTTTTCCTCAAATAGTATAAATTTTAAGACCTTAATGCTTAAGGCTGGTCGAGGAACTTGATTTTGTCTGCTCTGCTTCAGATTATAAATGCTAAATGGATTATAGTTTGAATACCATGTTCACAGCCACTGAAGACAGGCAAGTGCAAACCAAATATTAGACATCCCTAGAAAAAGTTGTAGGAAGTCCCAGAAATTCTCACATTTTAAAATTTCTTAATAAGAAAAGATAACTGTATAAACAAAGTAGGAATATTAACAAATCAGCAATAAAGTAGAAAGAATAAAATTATACAAATTATGGAGCTTAACTTAAGGTGTTTGTATTGGGAAGGAGTGGGGATAAGGGTGGATAATTGGGGGGGTCTCTTGGAGGTAAATCTAATTTTCAGAATATGTATATATATATATATATATATATATATATATATATATATATATAATTTCATTAGAAACTTGTTTGATTGTTCAACAAATAAATTTCTGAGTAAAACAAAAATTCCTTTGCTGAAATGAAATGAAAATGTACAACAATACTCATTTTTCTTTACATTTTTGTTTAGTTTACATATGTTTTAAATAGCTACTTAAGATTTAATATGCAGATGCTGGTTTTCTTAAGAATAGCTTCTGCAGAATCATTTTGTTCCTCTTTTAGTTAATTATTCCTTGGTTTTATTTGATGTTTTCTAATTAACAACCTGGACTTGTAGAAAAATTATCCTCTCTTATGCTGGAATTTCTGGGAGCTCCTACAACTTTTTCTGGAGATGTCTAATGCTCAGTTGCACTTGCCTGTCTTCAGTGTTCTTGAATAAGATATTTAGATTATTATCTTAGCACTTGTACTCTGAATCAAAACATATTGAATCTAATTCCTTAACCAGCCCATAAATAAGACAGGAAATGAATGCCTATGCCAGTTTTTCTCTATCCTCTGAAGGGAGCCAGAAATTCACAAAATATCCTGCAAACCACACTTTTCTACTCCACATATGAAGAGAGCCATAGGAAAGAAAATATCACAACTTTATGTATGGCACAGTTTTCCATGATTAATCATTGTGTTGAGTGGTGTGATTTGTAACAGTGTGTACACTTCTTACAAAGTTGTATTTTGGTTCATGCAGTGCTGTCAACTTTTTCCTTTCCTGGGAATAAAATGGTATGGAGCATTCTAGTCTATAACTGTGCTGGCATCATTGCCTTGTATACTGTTTACCTGTAACTTTTTAAAATAATTTTTAATAGTTGCTGTAAGTGATTTACATATGAACAGTTAATTTATCACAATAAATGTACAGGTGGTATTACCCATTTCACAGAAAATAGGCAAAACTATCAGTGTCATAGTGCCCTTAAGATATTCATTTCATATATACATATATATATGTATGTATGTACATATACATATACATATGTATGTATGTATATGTATATGTACATATACATATGTACATATATGTATATGTACATATATGTATGTACATATACATATATACATGAATTTACATAGTCCATCTATATATGTAACGCCTCCTACACCTAATGGATTTTTTTTTGCTTTAAGCAAGCATGCAAATTTTAAATTAAGATTACATACACATACCTTTTGATATTTGCGTATACATTTGCCATTTATGTGGACCCTTATTCTTTTGTACAGATACAAGGTTTTACTGATGTTATTATCTTGCTGCTATAAGAATTATTATATATTGGAAGGTTTCCTTAGCATGCTTTTTTAAAAGACAGATACAGTGAAAGAGAAAGAAAGAATCAATTTTATTTAGTTTTTCACATTACTTTCATTGCTCCGACACTTCATTGTGTATGTGGCTCTAGGGTTCAAACCTGTGTCTTTGTGCATGACAGACAAGTGTTGAAACTCCTGAGCCACTACTCCAGCCATCTTAGTTAAACATTCTTAGGATAGCTTCACTCAATACAGAATCACTCTCTACCTCTGTTATTGCACATTTCTAGGCACTTGAGGGTCCCATATTAATCTGACTTCCTAGGTCCTTCAAGGCCTTCCCTAAGGAATCTATCACATACATATCTGTAGAGTCACAGGACATCTTTTAGTGGTAGTGTGCATCTCCATTGTTTCAAGGGGACTTTTGCTAGATTCTTTCCATCTGTGCATTCCTGTAGTACCTCCAGGTTCATTTGTTATATAGATCCAGGTGAGGAAGAAAGTCCATGGAAATGAGGGATTATTGATTGCACTCACCTCCTGAAACTTGGGTTGAGTTCTACCAGACTAAGTCTTGCATGGCAGCTTTTTGACAGGCCAGGTTGCTATTGCCCTCTTACCTAAACATATGATGGGGTCATTAGACATTGCCTATGAATTGATTGAAACATCAGAGTAAATAGCATGCAATTCAACACACAAAGCTGACATTCCTGCATCTTGTTCATAGTGGAAGCTTTCTAAAATAGAATATTGCTCTTTCAGTTAGGAGCTAGTAGGAACTAAGTGCTTTTTATCAGTAATGGCTTTCATGACCTCTGTGCACTCCCAGGTAATATTCTCCAAGTAGCATGAGTGATTCTGTATAAACAATATACATATTATTCTGGCATTCTCCTGAGCACTTCTATGCTGCACACATACATTCTGAGAATTTCAAGTTTCAATATTTTATGTGATTCAGTAATAGCAGTCACTTCTGTTGGGGTCTGACCTTTACTTTATCAGCTGCCCTGGATCTTGTTGCTGTTTGCATAAGCTCCTTTGGGAAAGGCTGCTAGATTGTACATTGTTAAGCTTGAAAAACAGGTTGTCGACGCGTGCTTCAGATGTTTCGCTTGGGTATCACCTGCCAATTATTCTAGAGCCTTCAAAAGGCACACGTAGAGGCTCATTGGTCAAACCTGTGCCTCTGAAATCCAGGTGTGGCAATGAACGAGCTAATGTAGAGAGGCCTCAAGGGGGCTGGGTGAAGACCCTTAAAGAAGAGGCTCCAGCCAGCAGTCAAGGGCTCTCACCTCTTTTGGGGAGAAAGCTCTCACACTTTTCTGCTGCTCATGGTGTTCCTGCTCCTTTGGAAGATGAGCTCTTGCCAGCAGCTGAACCTGCCTATGTCTCGATCCTGAACTTCCCAGCTTCCAGAACTGTGAGAAATTGCTGTCTATGTTTGTTCTGAAATAGAGTCTTGCAATGTTGCCTTGACTTGTTTGAGATCACCCAATGTTAGGCATTTTGTCACGTAGTAGCACAAATGGACAAATAGACTAAGACATTCATGTTGCCTTGAAAGAGAAATGTAAAGCATGGATATATAAAAAGATAAGTAAAGCTTGGATAAAGAAAGACCGTTCCGGGTCTCCAGCCTGTGGTTTTTCTCATCCCCAGCCCATCCCTCAGGTCAGAACCCAGCTGGACTGGGATAACTTCAGCTAATGACCAATAGCAAATTAACAAATAGCACTTAATTAGAAATTCTATCACCCCAAAACTCATTCATCACTTCAAGGACTTTTCAGAATTTTTGACATATTCCAGTTTATGCTACACACAAAATTTTGGCACAGAGAATTTGCAACTATCAACACTCCAGTTTCAGTTTAATTGTTTGTGGATCTAAGAAGTCTTATTGGTTTCCATTTAAGAAGCCTAATTAACAGTATGATGGACAGACTGACAGGCTTCCCCCCCTTTACAGTACTAGGTGAGAAAAATAGTCATCAGTCAAGCACATTGTCCATTCTCTTAATCCAATTAGTATAGAGATCCAACCAATATGTAGAAAGTCTATTTAAGCATGCAATTATCTTACAAGTTCACTTAACTCCATCTATCCTTTAACCCATAACTGTTAGCAATATTTATGTGAGTCTATTTCTGGACTCTTTAACTTCATAGATCTATTCATCTACACTATCTTCAATAACTCTTTCATGAGAGCACTAATTGCACTAATGAGGGAGGGATCCTCAGGAATTAATCATCTCTTTAATTTGTGAAATCCTTTAATGCCACTTGTACAGCTTCATTCATCTCTTTCAATATTGTGTTGTCTGTTCTGAGTGGGTCTCTTTTCCTCTAATAAAAACTTTGCAGTATAATTTAACTTGATAATATCTGAAATAGCTTTCTGAAAATTTAATGTAGAGTGAATCTAATCTATAGTTCAATTTGGTAAAACTGATATATTGACAACATTTCTTGAACATAGGATATTTCTCTTTTTAATTATTGAATTTTCCTGTTCCAAAAAGAAATATCAGAGAAAACTCTCCTTAAATTTATAGCAGTTGAAGAAATTCCAAACAACATTTTCTCTGATCAGACCAGACCATGTATACCTGACAGGGGCCAGGAGAAGCAATGGACAGCAGAGCTTGTTCACTTGTTTTTACTTCTTATAATTTTTCCCCATGACAATACCTGAAAATAGCTGTGAATATATATATATATATATATATATATATATATATATATATATTCATTGTATAAACTGTGATGAAAGTGGAACAATGAGAGATAGAGAGAGAGGATCAATTTTGGCTAGTTTGTCATGTGGCTTTCATTGGCCTGACACTTAGTTGTGTATGTGGTACTGGAGTTTGAACCCACAAACCTGTGCATGCCAGGCAAATGCCATAACCACTGAGCCACAATTCCAGCCTCATAGTTACATTTTTTGCTGAGTACTTCCTTACATTTGTCCAAAATATGATTCCTACAGTTATTATGCTTTTTCTGTATTATTCACTTTCTCATTATTCTCACTTGTCTTATTTTCCTACATTCAATTTTTTATAGGGCTAGGGAATAAACTCAGGACTTTGTAGATACTAGGCAAGTGCTTTACCACTAAACTACATTCCTAGCCCTCATTATTTTCCTGCATTCTAAAAGACCATTTTTTTCAAACATTTTTCACATGTTTGTATTTTCAACACATATAACAGATTTTATAATTTCTGGTAATTTTTTGGTTTTATATATAATACAAGTGATAAAATATTATCCTTCTTATGTTCTTTTATATTCTGGTAAGAAAAAAGAAAATTGTAAGCATTAATAAATGGATAAGAATTTTGCAGAAAATATAAACAAAATAGAAATTAAAATGTGATAATTTATCATGCACTGTCAGGGAAGGCAGTTTTGGAGGTATTATTTTTTTTATTTGACATAGAATTTTAAATAGTTTATTTTAGAAGTTGCTATGCCATACCCAGGTAAATATGAAATAGAGATTTGACAGTAAACATTATTGGAAATTAAAATGTGTAAACAGGCAGCTTAAAGCTTGTAATTATGTTCATTCTCAAATATGACATCACTTAGAGAATTCACAAGAAAGTAAGAAAAAAAATCTCTTCCAGAAGTGATCCCTATGTCCCTTGACCACAGAAATCATTCAGATGAGGAGGCAGACTTCTAGCTTAGCAGTGTGAAGACTGTTGGATCTGGATTTGGGAGGAAAATAAAGAGCTTCCTGGGCCAAAGGTCATATAAACCCAAGATTTTATTTTGGAAAACTTACAATTTTACTTGCAATTTAAGTTTGCAGTCAACATTTCACATGTTTTCCTTATGGAAAATCATGCCAAAGAAACATAGAATGAATATGTGAAAATGACCTCTTTTTCTATGAAAGAAAGATACAGCTGAAAGCCCAATATGCAAAATAAAATCTTCAAAAACAGATTGTCAAGCAGGGCTGCTCCTGATGGGAATTGGCAAATGAATAACTATTGTCCTCAGAAGAGCCTGAAATGAAGATGGTGAGCAGGGCCTACATTGAAGAACTAAATTATATCAGCAGAGGGAAAAGTTCAAAGTTAAAAACCGAAATTTATATGACATATGTGGTTGAATAGCAAAGCAAATTAGTGTATGCATTTTCTCCAAGCTCTGTCTAATGATGGGAAAAGGTAGTTTCATATTTAAAAAATCTAGATATCTATATCCATTGCCCAGGAAAGACTAAAAGTGAAAAACACATGCAGTTCTTATCCATAAGCCATATTTCTGTGTAATGGACAAAAAAGTGATTATCCTCTCCTACAATTTTAGGCAGATACTTCAGGAAAACCTTCTCATCTATAAAGAGAAATAATGAGGAAAAATACCAGTATGAGAATTTTTCATTTGTTATAAGAATAAAATAGACAAAAATTATGGAAAATAAATGGCAGATGATAAGCACATACATGAAAACTACAACTAAGCAGTGGGTGAGTAAATCATCAGATGTTTATTCAGGAATGAAAAAGAATAAAAGAAACTAAAATATTATTTAATATTAAGACATGATTATTATAATTTATTTCAGTAAATCGATGGGAAAACACATCTAAAACCATGCTAATTATTCATTTTTATAAAACCTTATTTGACCTGGGCAGGCTAAACTACTTATGCATTAATACTTAATAGCAAAGGCTTATGTCTGGTTCATGGATATATTACTTTTTCTAATTTCAAATGCCCCATAACTAATGGTCCAATTGAGTGGATTAAAGAAAATTACAGTAGATATATTTGGTAAGTTAACATCACCAGAAGCAATATAGCAAGATATGAGAGAGTTGAATTAGAGCATTCAATTATAACTCAGACACTACCAAATGTTATCATGAATAAAGAAAGCCATGGAGTAATAAGTCCTGAGAGTTTTTATTTGCCATCATGACATTCTCCATAGTCAGTCTGATGAGATCCATGTTGAAAATAAATCTAATGGACAAAGTAGAGCTGGGTAATATTTTAACCTTTATGTGAATCTTATAAGATTCCAATTGGGCATCAATCATTTGAATATCTGGTACAAACAAAAGCCTTCAACATATAAAGGAAGTTATACTGTAATTCATATGGGAGAGATCTTCTGTAAATATAATGATTATGTCAAAGTCAGTGTTCATAGAAGAAAATTTTTTGTAATAATCTGAACTTCCTAAACATCATCAAACACATAGGAGAGAGAAAAATCTATGAATGTATTGAATGTTAGAAAACCTTCATTACCCTGCAGGGTCAGTGTGGGGCTTGGGGTGAGAGATGGCTGGCTGCAAGTGTTCTGAGCTATGTATACCTAGGGGCCTGGAGGGTCTTCTTCAGCTATGCTTTCTGGTTCTCCCAAGGCATGAGTGTGATGGATCTTGCCTGGGAAGGTGGGCAGTAACAGGAGACCTGGGGGAGGCTCCTCTACCTTGGCCTCTGGGAGGATGAGACACATGGCCTGCTGTGGAAGTGTGAGTGGACCACCATGGAGTAGAGGTCATGACCTCTCCTTCCCCAGCAATAAACTGATCTCTGATGATCAATGTGAAATAATTGTGGGTGAGAATTCAGTGTATGCAACACTGGAAGATACCAGTACCAGTGGAACAATGATGGTCAAGCAGAAGGTTGTGAATAAGCAGACTTTTTCCTCACAGATTGGGGATGTCATATACTTGGTGTGCTGGGAGCACAAGCTGGAACACAAGTTGAATCTATGTGAAAAGAAATGCACAATATGAGAATCCTTTGAAGAAAATAAAGATATGTGTTCTGTGTAACCAAAGATTCCTCAGGTCCAGGGCAGGGTTACAATACCCAGGGCCCACCTCACCCACCACTCAGGAACATTTGAAGGAACCATAGTAATCAACGTCAACATCAGACCTCTGCCCCAGAGCAGACTCTTGCAAGATGAGAGCATCTCTTCAGCTCTGGGTATGGAGGTGCAGGCATCCCCCAAAGGATAGGTGTATTTGTGGTTAGCAGTGAACTCTCCAGCCCTGCTACAGCTCTCCCAGTCAGGGAGTGAGCACACTTTGCTTTGCTGGAACCCCAGAACCAAGAGATTTGGAGCCTATGAAAAAGAAAAGGAAAGCAGGTGGGGAGCTGGACCTGAACCTGCAGTGTTAGTTGCAGACCAGGGTGGGAATCACCAACCCTAGTGAGGACATCAGAGCTGCTGCCATGGATCTGGACAAGATGGAAAAAATGCTTTAGTGCATCATCTGTCAGGACTTGCAGCCCCACTATGTGAACTTGCAGCCTGAATGCACATTCTTTGAGGCCTGCTACTGTAGCTGGAGGGAGCAAGTGTCCTTGTGCCCACCTGCAGCTATCTGGTGCAGCACATCTGTAAGAACCACACTCCCAACACCTTGGTGGAAGTGAATCTCACCCACCACCCAGACAAGAGTCACAGTGAAGATGTGTGAAGCATAGATGCCAGGAATAAAATCATCCTGAACATGCTGCAGTCCAAAGTCAAGAGGTCCTTTTAAGATGAAGAGGGGAGTTCAGCGCACCTACTGGAGCTGTCAGACATTGACACAGTTTCCTCAGATATCAGTTAGCCATTCATCATGTACAGATAGTGTCCCAAGTACAGAAGGCAAATGGTCAAGCACCCCCTCTGTCCAGCACTGGACAGTGAGTCTAGGGCCAAGCAGGATCTTGGTGTGAATACGCCATTAATGTTTGCCAGCTTCATGGCAGCTCAGGATTCTGTGTGCCCTTTATAAGGAATCCATTCCATCTGCACCTGCTGCTTCCAGCCCATGCCCAACCAGAGAGCTGAGAACAAGCAGGATCCAAGCATTGCCCCTCAGCAGTGTTCAGTTTGCCTATAACTCTCTGCCAACTGTGTTGGCATCAACACCAGTTGCCCTGTTCTGTGACCACAACCTGAGGACAAGTACCTGGATGGAGTGCTGAACAGCAACAACTATGACTCAGACATGCTGAACAGTGACCTGGCAACCATGGGTCTGACATGGAAAGCATGTTGGCAGAGAGTCTTGTGGCTCTTCAGTGGGGAACGCTTTTACTCTTATTACAGAATTCACTGGGAACATAGTGCTGGGTTGCTTCTGCAGCCTACACAGCTTCTGGGAGCTGACCTATCAGTACTGGCAGAATATTCTTGCTTCCGAGTTGACAATAGCTGTGGCATCCCATCCTGATTGGTACCAGGTCAAAACTGCCACACTCAGGTGAAAGCCCAACATGTGATGAAATTCAATCTGTGAGCAGTCAAGTATCCAAAACAACATCAAGGGGACCTGCAGGCAATGTGGAGCACTGAAGGCATTGATCTGGTTGAGAATTCATGATTAACAACACTTTAAAGCATATTTACAGTTCCCATTAAACAATGTTTGGCCTCTGATCAGGTGTGGATTGTCTCCTTGTGGAGTTTCACCCCCCCACACCCTGTGGCCATAGCTCTTCTCCTGAAGAGATTGAGCAGCTGGCTGAGGCCTCCTGCCAGGCACTCAGCTGCACCTCCCATACAGTTCAGGTTGTACAGTTTTGCTTTTTTTGTACCTTTGCCACAAATGGAAATCTCTTTGAGGAAATGTTTCATGGTATAAAGGAGATTTTTATTTAGAAGCATTACGTTTAAGGAAATGGAGAGTAAGTTTATAGTCTGCAAGATGTGCAGAATATGATGTTGTTGAGAAAACCCACAAATTTTAAATATTTTAATAGGTTTGGTGCTTTTAATGAGACTTAAACATCACAAACTGTAGCACAATGAATATAGTTTTCAATTTTACTAAAATTGGAGTTAGTATGATGTCTGAAAAAATGAGCATATTTTTCTATTTATTAAAGCAAACATGAAATGTCCACAACTTCTAACCAGGACATGCAGGTCTGGTTAGCAACTCCTTGCTAAAGTGTGTGAGTTGTGTCCACTGCCCCCAGTGCAGGGCTGGGAGGTTCTAGTGTGGAGTGAGGGTCAGGCTGCCAACACTGCTGAGATTTTCCCCAGCCAGAAGAAGCATAGAACCATTGCTTCCTAACACCTTTCCTCCTCTGTTACATTTGCCATGTCATCTAGGATAATACTTGAATTTTTTTTAATTATCCTTTGGCAAAATCTCCTGTCAAGTTTGTTTGATAACTGGTAAGTTTTTTGTTTCTTCTCAGATACACAGTTTTCAACCGTTGCCTTGGTCTTGATACAAATTTAGAGGCAGCATTCTATTTGTGGCAGAAAGTTTTCTGTTTTGATCCTAATTTAGAAGCTACATTTGCTTTCTCATAAAAAGAAACAAAAAAAATAAAATCAAAGAAAGAATAAAAAAAAATCTTCATGAGCAAACCAGAACTCACAGTGTATCAGAAAATACATATGGGGAGAGTAGCAGGAGCAGTGTCTTAATGGTTACAGCACTTGGCTGGCATGTGCAAGTATGTGGGTTCAAACACCAGCAGCACATACACAACAAAGTCACTCTGACTCTTTAAAAATGAAAGAAAGAAAAAATGCATACAAGGGGAAAAACACTATGAATGCACCCAATGTGGTAAAGCCTTCAACCATGTCAGATCTTACCAAGAGTCTGAAAATTCATATGGGTAAGAGCTCTGTGATGGAATGAATGTGGAAAAGCTCTGTCATAACTGTGCCCACATTGGAAATCAGAGAATTAATAAACAAAATTAGCCATACAAGCATGATGAATAGGAATAATTTTCTTCCAAATGTCATCACTTATACATTGTAGAACTCACAAAGGAGATAGGTTCTATGAATGTAATAAATATGGAAATCACATTTACTCAGAAGTCTCACCTCAGAGCATCAGAGTAATCCCACAGGGAAAAATTGATGTAGTAGTAAAGACTGTGGGAATACCTGTATAAAGACATTCATACTTTACATTTCAGAATTCACACAGAACAGAAAATCTTCCATTGTTTTTTCTTTCTTTCTTTCTTTCTTTCTTTCTTTCTTTCTTTCTTTCTTTCTTTTTCTTCTTCTTCATCTTCATCTTCTCCATTTTATTGATTGTTTCATAAAGAGAGAGAGGGACAGTGAGAGAGAGAGAGAGAATTGATTTCATTCAGTATTTCATGTAGCTTTCATTGCTCTGAAATTCCATCATGTGCATTTTGCTGAGGTTTGAAACTGTGTCCATGAACATGAGAATCAGTCATTGAAACCACTGAGCCACTGCTCCAGCCCTGAGAAAAACTTTTTATTGTAAATAAAGTTGAAAATCATTTCATCAGGGGTCAGATTTCAGCAGGCACCAGAAAATCCACAGGACAGAAACCTACATAGTAGTGAATATGTCAAAACTTTATGAAATCATACCTCAGAAAACATCAGGTCACTAGTATTGAAAAGTAACATGTGTACAAGACTCACTTGCTTTCTCTGGAAAACACATAGCCTGACTTTCTCAATGTAGAATTTAGACAGAATTCAGACTTCACATAATTCAGTCCTGGAAGTGATATTCATGACTTTTGTAACTTCTTCATTTCTAGAAGTCAGATATTGAATCCAATCCAATTAAAGGAAAAGGATACAATCATGCACATAAGTAGGCTATGCTTGCTAGGAACTCTTGTAGAGTGAGTACCTTATACACTGAGAGAAAACAGGCTATTTCCAAATCTCATGGGACACACAAAAAGTCTATGCCAAAGGGGGATAAATTCTGAATCTGTCATTTCAATCTTTTCAACATATGGAGAGGACAAAGAGGAAAAAAATGACTCCTTAGATCTCTCTGTGGGGCTGAGGTTTGTGTTGAGTTGTGCAAACCAATTTTTACCTTCCCATCTTTGTATTGGTTTAAGTTTTGCATTAATGACACATGACTCCTGCCGTAGGATTTCTCAGGTAATAGTAGGACTTACACATATATACAACTGATGTTATTCTCAAAATAAGACTTGGAATAATACCCAGTGAGCAGATGCCATGACTGGGTAGGCCCTAAGAAACATGATAACTTATCCAAAGTCTCACATCTTGGAAAAAAGGGAACAAATGTGATCCCACCACTATCCTCCCAAACTGGACACAAATTGGAGATTCTAGCTCTACATAGGTCTTATTTGGGATAGTGTCTCATGGTGCATGGGTGCATCCGTGTCCAGTTGCATAACTCATGGAGAGAGTGAAGCAGTAAGCTTCCAAAGGAGGATATGAGGTGTTTTGTGTGAGGAAGAAGCTCAGATTATGAGAATCAAGGAAGTGATCTCATTTCCTTGGTGATGTATCAAACTGAACTTGGAATCCTGGTATCCATGTACCAACATTCCAGAGCCAGCCTCAGCCTGCTCACTTGTCATGAGACCCCAGAGAATGTGGGATGTTCTCATCCATTCTCCCAATTTGCCAAGCCTCAGGACTTGTTAATTAGTGGAGTGGGGACCTCATATGGAGACACTGGGTCAGACCTTGACCATGATTTCTCTGGTGATTTTCCTGGAAGAGTTCAGAGAGACACAGGGCAGTCAATAGTGGGTCTTCACAGGAGATCCCACCTCTTTGTTGCCTCCATGGATGGACTCTGGCCCTCCTCAGTATGGTACTGGATGTGAACACATAGAGGTGTGACTGCAGGGACCAAGGGAATACTCCTGCTTCCCACATGACCAGGATGTTTTCTAAATGTTGCCCTGCTTCTCCTATGGTCATACACAGAGAGGGCAGCATTGACTAACTTCTGCATAGAAGGCAGCACTGAGGAACCTTGATTTAAGCACCCAGAAGCCAGAGGAATCTAAGGAGGAGGAGCTGACCCCAATCATTTCCTTGTCTGCATGGAAACTGGAAGCAGAGCATGGAACTCTTACACTGGGATGGCAGTGTTTTGAAGGTAAGGGTGAATAGTAAACCTTCTGCTTCTCATAAGGCAACTTTTGACAAAGTATGTATGGATATACTCTACCAGAGAACTGGAAAATTCAGCCATAGGCACCCTGAATATATCACCAATGTCCCTACTGTTGATACAATGGCTGAACCCCGAGATTGTTGTAGAAGTGGAAGTGTGAACTGCACTGTCCTGGGGTCTATGTTCAGGTGAAGAAGCCATCTAGCAGCACCAACTGTGAATAGTTAGAACTCTGCATGAGTGTGTACCCTGGATGCCTGTGAACATAGATTGTGGCTACCAAAACCATAAAGTTATAATGCATCTTTAAGAGGGCAGACCCTGTGATTATCAGGGTCCACAGTTGTTTGGGCAGTAATCCTTATTTTAAGTCACTATCTTCTTATTCCCCTATAACAGATAACACCACTAGCTAACTGTCCCACAGAGAATAGGACAGTCACTTACAGTCTTTTTTATAGCAGGTGTGGGTTCAGCAGCAGAAGAGATTCAGGTGAAAATGGAGTCTAATATGCCCTGTGAAGAAGGTGGACAGAAGTAACCTGGATAGCCTCATATGCTCCAGTGTCACTTGGTTAGCCTAAAGTCATGCAAAACCTGGAGAAAGTGACCTTGTTTGTCTCATATGTCTGGAGGTCAGGGAAGGAAATCAAGAGGCAGGGATCAGATTAATATTTTAGGATAATATTTGCAGAATTGGATGAGAATGTCTAATGGTAGTAGATTATCAGTTTGTAGTGATTAGATGCTCCATAAAGAGTGGTGATGGCTACACAACACTATGAATATACTCAATACCCCTGAATTGCACAACTTAAAATAACCAAATCCTAACCTTTTGACTAGTGTACTTAAGATATACAGCAGAAAAAATCAGAAATTAATAAAAATGAAAAGATACCATCTTAGGAAGAAAATGGCTGCCCTGGGACTAGAGCTGGCACTGGGTGACTCTCAGGAGCTGATATTAAATGATTTCCAGAGCTCACTTGAACTGCATGCCTGAATGGGTACTTCACTGGCATGGACTCTGTGCAGTTGTAGAGCAGGCTGAAGCTCCACTGAAGCTGGCATGACTCATACTAGACTTGGTGTATAAATGGAACTGACTGTAGCTACATGGAGGAAAAAATGATCCTGTGCTGTCATGGGTTCTTTTTGTTGTTGCTGCTTCTTCATAGCTCACTCTAGCTTCTGATTTGCAGCTAGAAATGGCTGTGAACTGGCTCTAGTTCTATAACTATTGGATGTTATAACAGAAATGCCTATATCTGTGGCTGGCTATCATTTTATCACTACTTCTCTACCTTGATCTTGCCCTTGAATGGTTTGTACTGGAAATAGAACTGGTGACAGCACACTTCTGTGAATTTGGTTGATGACAATGAATAGTACAATTTAAATGACTTCAAAATTAAATTTTAGTTTATGTAAAAATAAATTACATTAACCAAAATCTTAGCCAGGTATTATGGTGCAAGCCTATAATCCTAGTGAGTTGGGAGGCTGAGACAGGAGTATTACAAGTTCAAATCCAGCCTCAGCAATTTAGCAAGGCTGTAAGTATCTTATTGTGATTCTGTGTAAAAATAAAGCAATAAAGAGGACTGGGAATTTGCCTCAGTGCTTAAATGCCCCAGGGTTCAATTCCTAGTATAAAATGCATTAGTCAAAATGTAAATAAACTAAAAGAAATTTTGGAGCTGGAAATCTGGCTCAGTGATTGTGGTAATTCCCTGCCATGTGTGTGGACCTGGGTTTGAACCTCAGCACCATAAATCACATAAATGTCAAGAAAATAAAAAGCTGGATGAAAAAATAATGAGTACAGCCTATGGATCAGGAGCTTTATTTCCAGACCTTCAAAAATGAAAGAAAATCTGAAGCCAAGAAACTGTCATTTTGGCTTATTTTTCCTAAGTTAGATATCATCTCCTTTCACTGAAAAAGAATGCTCACTTGTCTAAGACTCCGGGATCAGGGCCTAAAGTCCTGTCCAATCAAAAACACTTGGTGATTATTGCTATTCAAACTGGAGTGAGGTGACATCTCAGGGCAGATTTAATTTGCATTTCTGTAATTGCTAGAGATGTTGAGAATTTGTCATATATTTGTAGATGATTTGTTTTCTTCATTTGAGAAGTGTTCATTTAGTACTTTTGAACCTTTATTTATTTTTTCAAAGAGAGAAAGGGACTGTGAGAGAAAGAAAATGAAAAATAATTTTTATTTTTTTATCTTGTCTTTCTTTTCCAACAGTTCTTTGTGTTTGTGATGCTAGGGATTAAACTCAGGTCATTGCACATGTCAGACAAGTGCTTCAACTTCTGGGCCACAGCTCTAGCCCCTGGATTGTTTGAATTTTTTCAGGTTAATTTTTAAAAGTTCTTTACATATCCTGGATATTAATGCCCCATCTGAGGTGCAGGATGCAAAGTTTCCCCCATCCCACATTCTGTAGATTCTCTCTTCATGATGTCATTTCCTTTACCATCCCATTTACTGACTTTTTCTTTTTCTTCTTGCACTTCACAGATCTTATTGAGGAATTCATTTCCTGAGCCCATGTTGGAGTGTTGGGCCTGCATTGTCTTCTAGTAGGTGTAAGGTTTCTGGTCTATTTATCTAGGTCTTTCATCCACTTTGAGTTGAGTTTGCTGCAGGGTGAAAGGTAGAAATTGAGATCCATTTTACTATATATGGATTTCCAGTTTTCCCCAGCAACTTTTATTAAAGGGAGACACTTTTCTCCAATTTTTTTGGCTCCTTTGTTGAGTATGAGGTAACTGTAATTATGATGGTTTGTCTTTGTTCCTTCTATTCCATTCCATTGGTCCTCATTTCCTTTTTGATTCTAGTACCATGCTGTTTTGGCTACTAGAGCTCTCTAGTATAATCTGAAGTCTGGTACTGTGATGCCTTTAGCTTTGCTTTACTCACTCACAAAGCTTTGCTTTGTCTATGGTGGGTCCCTGATTTTTTCAAGTGAATTTCATGACTGGTTTTTCTTTTAATTCTGTGAAGAATGCTGTTGGAATTTTTATGAGTGTTGCATTGAATCTGTATATCACCTAAGGTAATGTGGCCATTTTGATATTAATTCTGCTTATCCCAGAACATGGAAGGTGTTTCCATCTTCTAAATCTTCTTAAAATTCTTCTTTTTTGTTTTATACTTTTCATTATAGAGGTCCTTTACCTCTTTTCTACAATGATTCCCAAGATTTTTTGAAGCTATTGTGAATGCATTAATTTTCCTAATTTCTTTCTCAGTAAGTCCATCATTAAAATAAATAATTGCTTTGTAAGTGTTGATTTTGTAACCTCCTCCCATGCTGAGCTCATTCATGAGCTCTAGAAGTCTTCTAGTGCAGTTTTCTGGATCTTTTAGTGTGTAGTATTATTGCTATGAACGTGTTTCTTCTTTCTACTTACTTATATCTTACCTTTACTTTGAACCCTTGCTTTACTGTAAATATTAATATTAACAACACCACCTGAGGTCAAGGCTGCAAAGTCCACTAGTAGTCCACTTCTCTGTTACCCATACCTTCCCTAATCTTCAGCAATAGACACTCTATTCTTCTAACGCTCAACCCTGCCCCAAACTCACCCTTTGTCTTCCTCTCCTTTTCTTTGCTATCTTTTTCTTTAATTTTTCTTTGTTCTTTGATTTTTATTACTTATTTTTGGTACTTTGGAATAGGCTTATAATAAATGAACAATCTCATTATTACTACAATCAAAGAATTAAAAGAAGACATAAGGAAGGATATAATAGAATAATTGCAGGAGCTGAGAACTCATTTTGTTACAGAGCTAGACATTCTGAAAGGACAAAGCTCTAAAGTTGAAAAACGCAGTCAACCCAATTAAAATCTCAATGGAAGATATTAATATCAGAGTAAATTTATAGAAAATAGACCTTCACATCTTGATGAAGATATATCAATGAAGAGAAGTTGAGCAATGTTGAATGTAAGAGGATAGAAAAGAAAAAAACTTAAAGAGCATGATCAGAATTTCAAAGAAGGATGGGACAAGATGAGAAAAATAACCTGAGAGTTAGGGGGATAGGGGAAAACCTAGACCAACAAATGAATGGCATAAAGAATCTTCTCAATGAAAAATAGGCAGAGAAACTCTCCTCCATATCAGAATTGATCCAGAAATTCAGATTAAAAAACCTATAGGACATGAAATAGACCTAATCAAACAAGAAACTCACCAAGACACATCATAACAAAATGAATAACAGATAAATCATGGAAAAATTTTTAAAAGAAGTAGCAGAAAATCACCAAACCACATTCATAAGGAGACCAATAAGGATTATTGTAGATTTTTTAGATAAGACACTAAAGTCCAGAAGAGCATGGAATGATATTTTTCAAATATTGAAAGAAAGTAATTTTCAGTAAAAGATACTATACCCTGCATAACTCACATTTAAGTATGATTGGGAAAAACACTTCCATATTAAGAACAAATTAAAAACATACATGATCATAAAATCAGTTCCAAAGAGAATACTCAAAGACAAACTTCAGAGGAACAATCTATGAAAGATCACAATGCCAGAGATGCAGAATCACATATCTATCCTAACATTGAATGTGAATGGACTCAGTGCCCCAATCAAAACACACAGATTAAGTGACTAGATCAAAAAACAAAAGTAAATAATATGCTGCTTACAGGAGATACACCTTACAGCCAAAAAAAAAAAAAAAAAAAAGACACAGATTCAAGCTAAAATGTTGGCCAAAAAAAACCTACCAGGCTCATGGCCCAAGAAACCAAGCTGGTATTGTAATCTTTATATCTGACAAAGTTAACATTGTCCAAAATTAGTCAGATGGGATAAAGAAGGAAGGTCACTACATCATAACAAAAGGAACAATACATCAAGAAGACATAATGATAGTTAACATTTATGATCCCAATTACCACACCCCCAATTATGTGGGGAAAATACTCAAGGACAGTAAACGCTTTACTGAATTCAATACAATAACACTAGGGGATATTAATACACCACTATCAACATTAGACAGTTCATCAAAGCAAAAAATCAACAAAGATATCTCTAACCTAAACAACTCTATCAAATCAATTGGACTTAAAAGTTATATAATAGTCCAACTCAAATTGGCTGAGTTTTCCTTCTTCTTGGCAGCACATGGGACCTTCTCCCAAATAGATCATATCCTTGTCCACTGATGAAATCTTAGCAGATACAAAAATGTTGACATGATTCCATGTACCCCATAAGACCACAACAGTATGGTATTAGTAATTAATAGCAAGAAAAACAATACAGAATACATAGATACTTGGAGATTGAATAATAAACTCTTAAATGAAGAGTGGATTAATGATGAAATAAAAGAAATAAAGAAATTCTTGGAAATCAATGAGAATGATGACACAACATACCAAAATCTATGAGACAGTATGAAAGCATTCTTAAGAGTTATGTTTATACCACTGAGTGCCTTCATCAAAAAATAGGAGAGAGACCAAATAAATTTTTGCTCCAACTCAAATTTCTAGAAAAAGAGGAACAATCCAATCCCAAATTCAAAAGAGGGCAGGAAATAATAAAGATCAGAGCTAAAATCAATTAAATTGGGAACAAGAAAAAATAATACAAAGAATCAACAAATCAAAGAGCTTGTTCTTTGAAAAATTAAATAAAAACAGTCCCCTATCCAACTTCACCAGAAGAAACAATGAAGTGAAGCAAATAACAAAACCAAAGATGAAAATGGACACATCACCACTGACTCAACCAAAATCCAGATTATTATCAGATCTTATTTTGAAAAATTGTATTATTCCAAATTTGATAATCAGGAAGACATGAACAAATATCTAGCCACTTATGACACACACAAATTAACACAGAAAGACATTGAAAATCAAAAAAAACACAAATTCAGGTAGCAAAATTTAATCAGTAGTCAAAGGCCTTCCCCAAAAAAATAAAGTCCAGGACATGATTAATTTTCAGCAGAGTTCCACCAGACCTTTAGAGAGGAATTTATACCTTGCCTTAGTAAACAATTCAATGAAATTGAAAGGCATAGAACCCTCCCAAATAATTTTTATGCAGAAATTATAACCCTGATTCAAAACCCAACAAAGATCATCAATGAAAAAAATTACAGACCAATTTCCCTAATGAACATAGATACAAAAATCCTTACCTAATTCTAGCAAAATTGCATCCAAAAGCACACCAAAAAATAATATCCCACGACTGTGTAGGCTTCATTCTAGGAGCACAAGGCTAATTCAACATATGAAAATCAATAAATGTGATTGACCACTTAAACAAAATTAAGCACAAAAACCATAGGATCATCTCAATTAATGCAGAAAAGGCCTTTTTATAAAAAACAACACCCATTTATGTTCAAAACTCTGGAGAAAATAGGGTTCAAAGGAAGATACTTGAATTTTGTAACAAACCCATGACCAACATTATACTTAATGGTAAAAAACTGAAACAATTCCCACTAAATTTCGGCACATGATAAGGCTGTCCACTCTCCTCATTCTTGTTCAATACAGTCCTTGAAACCCTAGCCAGAGGTATCAGAAAAGAGAAGGAACTCAAAGAGTTCAAATAGGAAAAGGGGAAGTCAAGCTATCTCTCTTTGCTGATGACAAGATCCTAAACATAGCAGAAACAAAATCCTCTACCAAAAGATGACTAGAGCTTATAAATGAATTTAGCAAAGTGTCTGGTTACAAAATCAACATTCATAAATTAGTAGCTTCCCTACATGCCAACAATGATTTTACCAAAGAAGAAATCCAGAAATCTGTCCCATTCTCAATAATTTCAAAAAGAATGAAATATTTGAGTGTTAAACTAACAAAGGTGATAAAGTACTACTACAATGAAAATTATCAAACATTAAAGAAAAACTGAAGAAAACCTGAGAAGATAGAAATACACTCCATGTTCTTGTATAGGCACAGTGAATATAATTAAAATGGCCATTATTCTGAATGCCTTGTACAGATTCAATGCAATCCCCATCAAAATACCAATGACATTCTTCATGGATATAGAAAAAGCAATACTCAAATTCATTTGGAATAACAGAAAACCCTGAACAGCCAAAATATTACTAAGCAAGAAAGAGAAAGCAGGAGGTATTATCACAATATCATACTTAAAACTATATTATAGGGCTATAGTAATAAACACAGCATATCGGTATCAAAAAACAGACATGAAGGTCAATAGAACAGAATAGAAGATACTGAGACAAATCCCTAAGTCTTTAATCATCTGGAATTTGAATAAGGGGGCAAAGATATAATATGCAGGAAAGAAATCCTTTGAAAAAAATGATGCTGTATGAACAGGAAAACCATGTGCAGACAACTGAAACTAGATGCCTACCTTTCACCCTGCACAAAAATTAAATAAAAATGGATCAAAAATTAGGTATCAATCCAGCAACTACACAATTGTTAGAAGAAAGAAATGAGATCAGTACTCCATGATATTGGTGTAAACATTTTCTTCAAATATGCTCATTGCTCAAGAATGAAAGCCAAGAATAAATGTGTGGGATGTCATTAAACTGAAATCTTCTGCTTAGCTAAAGATTTAGTCAAGAATATCAATAGAGAACCTATGGAATGGGAGAAATTCATTGCATGTTTTGCCTCTGACAGGGGATTACTATCCAAAATATACAAAGACCTTAAAAAATGAACACCAAAAATACAAATAATTTAATCAATAAATGGGCTAGGGAACTAAATAGAAATTGCTCAACAGAGGAAGGTCATAAAGCTAATAAACATATGAGAAAGTGTTCTACATCACTAGTAATCAGAGAAATGCAAATCAAAACTTCACTGAGATTCCACCTCACTCCAGTTAGAATGTCAAAAATGAAGAACATAAATAGTAACAGATGCTGAAGCGGTTGTAAGAAGAAAGGAAAACTAACACACTGATAGTGGGACCGCAAACTTATTTAGCCAAGCTGGAAAGCAGTATGGAGACGCCTCAAAAACCTAAGGATGTAAGTACCTTACAACCCAGCTTCCCATTCCTGGGTATTTTATCAAAAGTTCTAGAATTGGCATAGTACAGAGACACAGCTATGTCAATGTTTATAGCACTCAACTAACAAGAGCTAAACTATGGAACCAATCCAAAAGCCCCTCACTGATTGAACGGATTAAAAAAATTGTGGTGTATATACACAACATATTTCTACTACAATATTAGAAAGAACAATATAATTCCTTTTGCAGCCAAATGGATGTATATGGAAAAAAATGCTGAATGAATATCTCAAACTCAGATACACAAGGACCACATCTTTTCTTTCATATGTAGAAGCTAGTGTAAAATCTGCAACAGGATGATAGTCAGCCAAGTTTAATTAATAAATTCATCATAGTTGAACCTCCACTTAAGCTGGGGGAACCATATCTATGAAAGTGGGTAAGAAGGGAGGGAGGGACAAGGAGGGTTATCAATACAATGGGGAATACTCAACTCCCATTAGAAGCCTACCTATACACAGGCAGACTGAGAAACAGAATTGACAACAATTATCATATATGTATATGTTCATTTCAAACTATAGTATGGTGGGATTGGAGAGGAAACATGAGTTCAGAAACAGGATGAAGGGGAGTAGATCCTGGTCTAGGATTGGCCTTGACTTACTATTATACTATGTCAGTATCTACATATGTATGAATAGGTAACAACAATAACCTCCAATATGTAAGACTATGTTGAACTAAAATAAGAAGGGAATACATAAAAATGAATTTGCTTTTATGATAATTGTAGAAATAGTTTTAATCCTCTGGTTTCAAATTTGTGGATTTGTTGATTTATTTTGTAAATTTTGACTTCAAATAAAGGAAAAGATAAATGACTACATATTATTTTTAATGAAGGAAATCGCATACCTTCTGAATTAAGTGTTAATTTCAGTACCCTGATGCTAGTACATTATAAACAACTGGCAAGTTACCAACTGTTATAATTAGTTCTAATGACTTCTAATCTAATATCATTCAAGTGTGCCTGAATGTCTTTCAAGCTCCCTACTGAATTTCATGACTTTCTTACCAATTGCATTTTATTCTAAAAATGTAGTCAGGGCTCTTTTTCTGTAAGGAAGCACACAGATCCTCCTACATGACCTTTGCCTGAATTTAAGCTGTTATAGCTCTCACAATTGTGAATCACCTGATGAAAAGTCAGAAGGTGTTGTAAACTGTATTACTGTTGGAAACCATATCACAGAGCTGTTAAAAAGGACAGGAGGATTGAAGGATAGGGGAGCTAAAATGTAACATTTCATATGACATCAGGATCACTTGGAGAGGAGATTTGTGGCTTTTACTTCCAAGAGACTTTTGTGGAGCCCCAGGAATGGGAAAGTTGGAGGGCTGTGGCAGGTTCACAAATAAGGGAAGCATCAGCCATAGTAATCACCAGAGATCAATGGGAAAAGCAGTGTAAGGGCCTCAGACCACATTTCTGTGGTACAGTGCTTCATTTAAACACACATAAACTTGAGTGCCTACATGATAGTGTATTCCCTAGAATTGACACCATGTATTAGGTGAAGATCTGAGCACTGAAGAGCATGGTCCGCCGGGGTTAGCCTTTCTGAAGAAGACTAAGATGACTGTCAGACCTAGGTGACTTCTCTGTTGTCTAATTCTTGTCCTCTCATTTTAGATCTGGCTATTGTTTAAGTTTTGTTATTTGGAGGAAAGTCACTTAGTCCTTCTGAGTCTCATTTTCCTTAACTTCTCTGGAGGACCAAGCCTAGAAAATTTCTAAGACCCTGTTCATCTCTAAAATCCTCTAAGTCTCCTGGACAAAAGTATTCTAGTTCTTACCTTCAAAGTTCCTACTACCAGCCACCTAATAGTTACCCAGATGCTATTTATGACTGACATTTGAATGATTTAATAGTGTCTTTTTTTCTAATTTGAGTGAAACTTGTACTCAGTGTCATGTCTTCCATTTGTCCAGATGTTAAATAATAATAATAATAATAATAATAATAATAATAATAATAATAATGTTAAATAAACGCTTATTTGACAAAAGAAATTTAGATGATAACCAGGCGTGATTGCATTTGACTGTGACCCCAAAAGTTCAAGAGCTTGAGAGAAGAGGATCACAAGTTTGAAGCCAGACAGCATCTTTTTCTTTCTTTCTTTTATTTTTAAAGAGAGAGGTAATGTGTGAGAGAGAGGGAATCAATTTTATTTAGTTTTTCATGTGGCTTTTGTTGCTCAGACACTATTGTGTTCTTGGTGCTAGGTTTCAAACTCAGGTCATTCCACTTGCCAGTAACCACTGAGGTACTGCTCCAGCCACCAGACAGCATCATAATGAGACTCTCTACAGATTCAAAAAAAACCCTGTCTTGGGACTAGAGTGGTGGTTCCATGGTTACAGCACTTGATTGGCATGTGTAAGGTTGCAAGTTTAAACCCCAGCACCACATACACAATGAAGTATTGGAGCAGCAAAAACCACATGAAAAACTAAGTATACTTGATTTTCTCTCTCTTAAAAAGAAAAAAAACACCCTGTCTCAAGTCAATTCTAAAACCCTGAAAAAATATTATCCCTGGGTGTTCATCTATATGTGTGCAAACATATTGTTTGTATGTTAATTGGGCTGTCAACTTGAATAAATTGGGGTATACTTAGAAAATTGGTCTAGAATACCCTCATGTGTGTCTGAGTATGTTTAAAGATGGCTGAGTCAGAAAGCAGTGGGGAACACCTGTTGTGAATGTGCAAAATAGTATTGATCAGGTTTGGTTTGAAAAAAAGAAGAGATGTCACTGGCTTGTGCTTCAAGCTCTTGAGTAGCTGATCTTTTCTGACATGGCCTATATGTTCTACAGGTCTGTGCAAGAAGGATTAAGAACTAAGGAAGGATGATTTATATATTTTCTGAGTTGCCGGCACCATATCCTAGAGAATAAGTTGGTGTACTTCATAATTAGTCTTTACCAAACTGAGGATACCAAACTGAGGACCAATCTAAATTAGTATTACTTTTCACTTCTTATATTGACAAAAAAGTAGGAAACATATTGAGTAGAAATATTTAAATGTGAGTAGAGCATTTGAAAATAATGGTTAATAGACTGACTTGTTAATTCTGAAAGTTATATTTAAAAGCCCACCTCTATCACAGATGCTTACTAAAAAGTAAATTAAATTATAATTCTATTTTACATTTAAATAAAACACTAATAAGCAACCTACTTCTAACCTTTTTAAAAAAATGCTTGATCTCTTTTACTATAATAATATTTGGGGCCAGACATTGTGGCACATGCTGTAATTCTAGCAACTTGGGAGACTGAGACAGGAGGATTACAAGTTTAAGGTCAGCCTCAGCAACATAGTGAGGCCCTAAATAACTTAATGAGACCCTGTCTCAACATTAAAAATATAAAAATGACTGGAGATGTTTCTCAGTGATAAAGCACCCCTAGGTTCAATCCCCAGGATCAAAAAATTAATAAAATAAAATTATATTGGGAACATCACTGAATCATATGCCACAAAGATGTATTCTTTGACCCACAGTTGGAAGAAGTAATTTTTTGAACACATTGGTAAGCCAAGTCATACTTCACTGTTTAAAATTTAGACTACAAATACCAGATGTCAAACAAAATTTTTGTCACTGTAAATTTTGCTTCAGAACACAATTTTAAAATTTATTAGTCATTCTGATAATTTGTCTTAATTTTAATATTTCAGAATTTCCATTATATGGATTACTGATTTTGGTGATTATTGATTTCACCAGTGTACTACTCTCAGATATTTCCATTCTAGATTTTGCCTGCATATGCATGTGTATATGATAACCCACATGTAAGTGCACATATTCCAGAGATAGTATAAAAATAATCTGTTGAGGCAACCTAATCCTCATTTGAAGTTCTGAAAAAGGACTGCCTATGAAACAACCATGACCCTTTCTTTTTCATGACTTATCTGTATCTCCTCAAAATTTATATCTTGAAATCCTTAGCAAAATATGAAAAGATTTGCATATAGAGGTTCTATTTTTTCTTTCTTTTTTTCTTTCTTTATGAAGAGAGAAGGAGGGAGTGAGAATCAGTTTAATTTATTCCTTTATCTGACCTTTGATTCTCTGGCACTTAATTGTGTATTTGCTGCTAGGATTTGAACCTAGGTGCCTGTGCATGCCAGGTAAGTGCAATGATCACTGAGACAGTACTGCAGCCCCTGAAGATAGGGTTTTCAAGGAGGTCATTACAATTATATGAGATGATAAGGGTGGAGCCCTAATTCAAACTGAGTTGTGGCCTTATCAGCAGGAGAGATCCTGGGGATGCTTGTGGTCAGAGGCAAAACCTTGTGCAGACAAAACAAGATGGTGGATATCTAGAAACCAAGGAGAGCAGCCTCAGGCATAATTAAACCAGTTACATTTTCATCCTGGATTTCTAAATTGCCCTAATACAATAAATAAAGTTCTGTTGTTTACACCACTATTTCTGTAGTGCTTTATCATGCTTACTCCAGTAAAATTATATGCCTTGCTTCTTCATCTTTAAAGTCCTCACCAGGATTTATCAGACAATAGAGAAACTAAAAACTTGCTTTGGATGGCTAAAATACTAAAACAGAACAAAAAGAAGAAAGAAAAGAGGGACCTCCAATTACAACCCCAGATATACAAGGAATAAAAATCTAAAAGTTATATACATATATATTAAAATTCTGTAATTCCCCCATTTGGAAGTCCCAAAATTAGTTGTAAAATTTTACAAATAGATAAAAGAGCACAAATTAGATTTTTGTGCTTTTACAGAATAATTATTAAATTTATTCTAGCATTTGTTAAATGCATCTTTTTGCAAAGCTTCAAACATAAAAAAAATGTGGCTCAAATAACTTTTAATTTGGATGTCCTGTTAAACACATCATCCCTAATATTAAACAATGTCTCACTATTGAGTCTGGTGTTACAGTCTTGTAATTCCAGTGACTTGGAATGCTGACTTACAAGGATTGCAGGTTTGAGGCCAACATTAGCAACTGAGTGAGACCCTGTATCAAAAGGTAAAAAGACTGTGGACATAGGTCAGTGATAAATTACGCATATGTTCAAACCCTAGTATTGGAAGAAAACAAAACTTACTAAGTGTAAAATAAAAGAAAAAAATACTAAAATTGTATTTACTTTGCAGACATTCCTTCATCTATAACCTCATTTTAATTTTACATAGGTATTGTACCCATTGTCTGACAGAACCAAAGGAGGCACAGGTGCTATGACATCAGGAGTAATAGGTTCTAATTAAATCAAGATTTTGGGAGTCAAAAATTGGAAAGAAATAATAGGGATACATGGACAGTCAGTTAATATACATAACAGAGACTTCAACATAAATTCAAACCACACCTCAAGTCTTGAATTTTAGTATATAAGCCTCAATTAAAGAAACGGTGTTCTTCATCCCTCTTTGTCTGTTGGACATCACAAATTCTCCTGTTTGTAATTCTGGAAATAATAAGTGCACAGAACTGTGGATTTTGGCAATTGTAATACTGTAACTCATTCATCACATTTCCTCAACCAAAGCACCCAAAATCATAAATACTGGTGATATATTTAATGAACCAATTTGTACATATTTTCCTGTTGTAGATGTTTATGCATTGTCCAGGGGCTAAAGTAATAGATCAGCAGTGGAGCACTTGCCTAGCCTGCCGGAGGACCCGAATTCAAACCCAGCACCACACACAACTAAGTGTGGGACAAACAGGCCAGATGAAAAAATAAAGTTAATTCTCTCTTCCTTCTACTCTCTCTCCTCTGTTTAAATGTAAAGAATATATGCATTGTCCAGGGTCTATTTCCATACATTTCTGGGTTCCCCTCACCTCAAATAGATCTGAACTATGGCAGTGCTCTGTGGTGTGTTGGCTGGGAGGCACAGTGGGATGTGGGAGCAGCCTGGCTGGGTCATGGGTGGGTGCAGTGATGACCTTCCCAAGTCCAAGGTGACCCAAGGTAAGGTGAGGCCCAGAGAGCACCCAGCAGGAACAACCTCCTTCAGCAAGCTGGGGGCCCTGGACCTGCAGCCCTCTTTGGACTCTCCAGCCTTCCTGCCCTCTTCACCCTCCTTGGCCTCCTTGGCACATTACCTGGGCAACTTTATGAATCCCATGCTCAAGATGCTGTCCATACTATCACACCTTAGTTCAGACGCTGACCACAAAGACAACAGTTCCACAGCTGCTTCCGATCTGGCCCACACCACCAGGCCCTCCTAGGCTTAGCTCTGCCTTCAACCTACCTGTGCCCTGCCCTACCCACATCCCTGCCCACTGCTGCCTTTAGCTCAACCCTCTGCCCCCTTCATGCTATACCCCTGCTCCTCACTCCTCCATTCCTTCCCCTGCCCTCTGCCCAACTGCACCCTCCCTGCCTACAAACCTACCTTCTGCTGGCCTCCACCCAACCCTCTGCTCCCCTGCCTGCAACCATTGCTACCTATCCAGTGCCTGGAGTGGTGGGTCCCACAACATGCCTTTCACAAACTCCATGCTACAGGGCTCTGGCATCACCAAGCCCTTTCCAAAATACTCCGCACCGGGCCAGTAACAGGCAGGGTAGCCAGCACCCTAGCCTGACACAAGGATCATGCAGGAAGCTTCCCATAGGGCCAAAGCAAGATCACCAAGCAGCTGGTGCACCTGGTGGGGGCCCTCTGAACCTTAGAGTACTCCCTCAGCACAGCTGTAAATTCAAGAGTATTGTGTCAAAGAATGTATGACAGTATCCTGGAAATTCCCAGCATGATGCCCAGGAGTTTCTGCTGTGGCCTCAGAACTGAGTTCATGGAGACCTCAATCATGCTAGAAAGCAGAGTGGCCAGCCTCCTAGGAAGATTCATCCAGAGACTGAAGTCATACCTGAGGGACCATTTTTTCTCACTGTTTTGAAATCTACTGATTTGGGCCCTTACTGCAATCTATTGACTCCAGACTTTTATCAGAAAAAA
>PVKS010020993.1:0-35921 GCA_004027875.1 Aplodontia rufa | reverse complement strand
ATTTATTGAAGAGGCTGTCACATCTCCATGTAATATTTTGACCCCCTTTGTCAAAAATCAGATGTTTAAAGATTTGAGGATTGGTTTCAGGGTCTTCTATTCTATTCCATTGGTCTTCTTCCCTGTCTTGATACCAGTACCATGCTGTCTTTGTTACTGTGGCCCTATAGTATAGTTTTAGATCTGGAATGGCAAAACCACCTGTTTCATCTTTCTTGTTTAGTAGTGCTTTGGCAATTCTTGTTTTTTTATTGTTCCAAATGAATTTGAGAATTGCTTTTTCTATGTCTTTAAATAACGACATAGGTATCTTTATAGGGATAGCATTAAATCTATATAAAGCTTTTGGTAGAATGGCCATTTTTATTATATTAATTCTGCCTATCCAAGAGCAAGGGATATCTTTCCATCTTCTTAGGTCATCTTGGATTTTGTTCTTCAATGTTCGATAATTTTCATTGAAGAGATCTTTGGCTTCCCTTGTTAGATTAATTCCCAAGTATTTTATTTTTTTCAAAGCTATTTTGAAAGGGACTGTATTCCTGAGTTCTTCTTCATTCCTGTTATTATTGGTATATAGGAAAGCTATTGATTTATGCGTGTTGATCTTGTATCCTGCTACTTTGCTAAATCTACTTATGAGTTCGAGCAGTTTATTGATGGAGTTTTTTGGATCTTCCAGATACAGGATCATGTCATCAGTAAATAGAGAGAGTTTGACTTCCTCTCTTCCTATTTTTATTCCTTTGATTTCTTTCTCTTGCCTAATTGCTCCTGCTAGTGTCTCAAGAACAATACTGAATAAAAGAGGTGAGAGTGGACAGCCTTGTCTTGTTCCCGACTTTAGTGGAAATGCTTTCAGCTTTTCTCCATTTAGTATTATACTAGCTGAGGGTTTAGCATATATAGCCTTGACTAAAGTTCAGAAATGGTCCTTTGAACCCCATCCTTTCTAGAGTTTTGAGCATAAAAGGGTGCTGGATTTTATCAAAGGCCTTTTCTGCGTCCAATGAGATGATCATATGGTTCTTGTCCTTGATTCTGTTTAAGTGGTGGATTACGTTAATTGTTTTGCGTATGTTGTTGTTACTACATTTTGACCAGATGCAGAAATCCCATAAATGTTTTAGGAATTCATTTTAGACTCCATTGTCTATCTTATATTCATTTGCATTCTACTTACCTTTTAATTTATTTTCTCAGATATGTAGTTTCTGGTTTTTAATAATTAAATTTATTAATCAATACTTTAGAAATTATCATCATTGATTTTGGAGATGAAAAATTGTTTCTATGATCCAGATAATTCGAATATTCACTTATTTTTTTGTATTCTCTTACAGTTTATTTCATATTTAGTTCTAAAATTAATTTTGGGTCAAGATGTAAGACTTTAATTTCTTTTTCTCCCCAAATTGTCAATTTCATTATTTTTGTCAATTTTACTAACATTTATTTTACTTGTAATAATTTTTATAATATTTTATGACTTTACATATTCTAGGATTCCTTTCATCTCCTATTTTATCTATTCATCTTAAGTTGTAATTTTAGAACACATTCTAATACCTGAATGGGCAAATTTTGCCTCCATATTTTTTAAAAAAGTATTATTCTTCCCTTATATTGAACCTTGGAACTATTTTTATCAAGACCCTGCTCCTGCCTTCCCAAAATTAATTCCAAAAGAATTTTGGTTGGAATACATAATGATCTTTAGATTATTTGATTTATCCTTCACAAATATGGTACATTAATCAATTTTAAAAATGTTTTCCAATTTGTCTCTTATTATAGCATCAAGACAACAAAATGTTTATGATTCCTTTTTCTCTGAGACCACAATGGAGTTTATCACTAGCAACAATCTTGTCTTCAGGGAAATTCATCTCACTAGTGTCTAGGGACTTCGACTTCATATTGTTCTACTTATAAATCTGTTTTCTGGTCCCTGTTTCTTTTTCCTTCTTAAATGGGAGTTCTGATTTTCCCTATGGTCCTGAGATCTCTACTTTCTCTTTTCTTTCTCCCTTCTCTGTGTGTAGAGAAGCCCAAGAATTATCATGTCACCAGAATCTGTTTTTAGAGGCCTGTTCAAACCAGTCTTGCCTTCAGACCTTCCCAGAGGAGCATCACTCCTGCTCTGGAAACCCTGTGCAGTTACTCCTTCTGATGTCTTCCATGCCCACTGGCTTGGACCTTCTCAATACATTCATACGGTCAAACTGCAACAAATCAAGAAAAATATTTTATCAGTTATTGTTTTAGTCAGATTTTTTTTTTGGCTGATGTGACCAAAAGACTTGACAAGAACAATTAGAGGTGGAAAATTTTATTTTGGGGCTCATGGTTTGAAAGTCTTAGTCCATAAACAGCCAGTTCCATTTGCTCTGGGCCCAAGATGTGTGTGGTAAAACATCATGGCAGAAGAGGGTGGAAGAGGAAAGCAGGTCAGGAATGACACCAGGAAGCACAGAGACAGCTCCACTTTTGGGGGATACCTCAGAGCTAAACCATAACAATTCTCCTCTAAATATTGGCATATTAACAGGGAACTCTCATCTTCAGCTCCCTCACTCTTCAAAAAATGAGTTGCTCCCTGTACTGTAGGCAGACAGGGAAGGGCTGCGCGCTGACAATATTTTCATCAAAACACTCATGCTAGCTTTGCACCAGTCAGGGCCAACCAGGAGGAAAAACCTGCTTAGTTTTTTGAATAGGCAAGTTTAAAATAAAAGATTATTAGCTCTAATGGAAGATTATAGTAACTACATATTGATTGGTAAGAAGGAAAGTCAACTACAAATAGAATAATAGAAGACTTAAGGAACAGCAACAACCCCCAGGGCAAACATTCAATGGCCAAGGAAGGGGCTGATCTCGGCACCCACAGTTGAGATTCAGACCATGTGATTCCTTCTAACTTTCTGGAAATCAGTGTTCTTTAAGGTGCTGGGGAAAACTGTGCACGTGCTGGTGTACTACTGGCAGCACTCCGCTATGGAACTACATAGGGAGGTTGCTGGGGGAGGCTGTTGGCTTCTGAGTGCTGTTGACCACTGGGCATTGAAGGAGACACAAGATGGAGAAGTCATCTGAGTTCTGTGCTGGAGAGTCTACAGGGAGAAGCACACTGGAACCAGAGAGAAGGTCCTTTCTTCTTACCACATCATTCTAGTGCCCTCTACTGAGGAAGTTTAACATTTGGCTGTTACATAGAGGAAAAGGGTGAGTCCAGCTATATTTTCACAAAGCAGCCAAAAAGGGTGAGTTTGGAACTGAGAGTTAATAAATTGGTAACCAGTACAGGGTTTTTTTAAAATAAAATTCTTATACAAGCATATAGGTGACTTCAGTAATTTCTACCATACAGTGGACACTCTATTTGAATTGTGTCAATTATTTTGGATCATTGTAAGGGCAGAGATGTTCTTTCTAATTAATGAATGGCAGAGTATGTCAGGAATTTTCATTGCTTATTTTTATTTCATACTTTGCAGGTACTAAAGTACAATATTCTAAGTAGGCAATTCAGTTTAATGGTTGAACAGATTCTGGATCATAGGGTTTAGGTTTCAATATGATTTTGCTGCTTATTGGCTGTGTGTCCTTGAACAGTCATGTATTCTTACACAAGGCTCAGTTTCTTTATCTATAAAATGGGAACAGTAATAGTACTTAGCTCACTGGCTTACTGGGAAGATAAAATTCATTCAGGTACTGCCTACTTGCAGCGGTAATCCATTTATGAAAATCAGATTTCTGGTTTAAAAACCTGGAGTCTATTTTACATTATTTTTATTTTTTAAATTTTATGTTAAAGAGGAAAACTTTCTGTAACATATCAACCTCACTCACCACAATCTTTTAATAAACAGCAACTAAAAATAGTAAAATGCTTACATATAAACTATTATATTAAGATGTATAATGCTCAAAACATCACTTCCTGATCACCAAATATTAGCATATTAATTCAGTAATTAAATGTTTTATATCCAGGAACATCTTTTTCATTGTACCATTAATTTTTTTCTCTTTCATTTTGTTTCTCTCTCCACAATTGTATTCAATGCTTTCCCAAATTTGTCTGGAATTCATTGTATAATAACACTAGGCAAATACAAGGGCTGAAAATGAAAGATGGCAGGAACTAGGTTCTGGACCAGCAGGCGGTGCTAATGAAAACATCACTGTTAAGGAGGATGGCAGAGCTTCCTAGTTTCAGCAACATCCTCTAAGACACCCTTCTGTTGACAGTAATTGCACCTTTCAGATTTATGATAGAATCTGATCTCTTACCAACTGTATTTGAAATGTCATTATTTTCCTCTACTGTTTTAATAATGTAACTATCTGGAATGCCATTTTTCCTATACAGTTTTGTTTATAAAATGTTGAGATTTTAGGTTATAAAATCTTTATAAACCTAAATCAAAATGCCAGAATGAAGATTCATACTTCCTTTGTTTCCTTCCTCCCTAGAAATTTTGTATATTAAAAACCACGACTCTCTTTACTCGAAAAACACTCAGCTTATAAAAGGACATCAGAACATGTTTGGCCTATAAAATGGGTGTAAAGTTTTGCTTTGTTGATTTCATTAATTCTGTCAATAGGTGTATTTTGTCATTCATTTCTTCATTCATTTCTACTCTCTCTGTATATATAGATATGTATCTATATTTTTTAAATAAAAATATATTTATTTTAGTTACTACAAGGCCAGTTCCATGGCGGTACACTGAGTAAGACACGGTCCCCGTCTGCAAGGAGTCAAGGTGGGAAGCAGCCGCACCTGTGCTTGCTGTCGGGCAGGCAGGCGGGGCTGAGAGCCGACGCAGAGCTCAGGGAGAACTGGCCCGGGAGGATGCGGCATCCAGAGGTCCCCATGCACGAGTGCGGGCGCTACAAGCCCGCCGGTCGGAGCCTGGTCGGGAGAGGAGCGCGGCTGGATTCCCTAACCCCTGGGACCCGCGGGAAGTGAGGTTCTACTCAAGTTTGCAACGGGAAGCCACTTGAAAGGTTAATCTGAACGAGACTCTCCGATAAAGTTTCTCGCGTGTTGTGTTGTGACTCTTTGGTGACTCGGGTAAAGAGGAAAATTTTATTTTCTTTTCCTCACTTCCTAGCTGCAGGCGCGATCCGTGGACTTACGGGGACCTTCGTGGGGCGCCGCAAACCTGCGTTCCACAGGGCGACAGAAGGGGAAGCGGCCGGGGGAAGGAAATGGCAGGGGACGGGGCTGAGCTGCGGCCGGGTAGGCGCGGCGGACCAGGTCAAGGGAGTCGCCAGAGGAGCCGGCTGAGGCCGTTCGTCTAATGATTTTTGTGCAGGAACTGACTTGACGTTAAGTGCTGGGCATTCAGACCGCTCTCCATTTACATTCTGAGATCCAACCCTGGAATTTTGTGCCGCACCCTCGCGAAACGGAACCTTGTGTTTCCGGAACTAGGCACGAGAGTTCCTTTCCTTGCCACCGGACACAACTCTCAAGTCACGCTTCCGGTAAGGAAAAATGGCCGCGGCCGTTGAAGACTCACGTGTGAGTTCAGGGAAAAAGCTGAAAAATTCCGTAAAGAATAAGAAGATGAAAATGGTAGCGAAGACTGTGGCCTCGGAGCTGGAAGAGGAGCTCAAACCCTCCTCAGACAGTGGAGGTAATGTATTCTTGCTGAGCGAGGAAAGGCTAGGCTTAGTTTGCGGGAAGCCGGGGATGCCAGTGTTTGCTGGAGCCGCCCGCATTTTTGCACGGCGTGGCTTGGGTTGGGCGACTTTGGCCCAGTGAGAAGGCTTGGGGAAGTGTTTAGAGAAGGGTCTCTGTAATCCATAATTTTGAGTTTCCGTGTTGCTTGCTGGATGTTTTGGGTATCACCAGTGTAAAGCTACAACTGCCAGTTACCCAGAAGCTTAACAAAGGTGAAAGTAACGGAGACATTTGACCTTACAGGCCTAGAATAGATTTCAGGGAGCGAGAAAGTAAGAGGAAGAAGATTGTATTCCTGCCGGTTGTGCATTAGGTGAATGCTACTGTGCGGGAGTTAAGGACAAAATACAGAATGAAAGAACAGTATACGGTACAGGTGGATTAAATGAAAGTACCATTTGATAGGGCACTCTCAGAGACGCTTCATAATGAACGGAAAGTAGGATTTATTTGGTGGCCTTCGACCATGATGTGCCCATGTACCTTTTTACTGACCTGTCATTCTGGGAGTCAGCTGCTTAGGTTACAATGAATTTCAGACTATCTGTGACTTCCTACTAATCAGTTACTGCTAATTTATACGAGATGATGCAAACAAAACTAACGCCAATTTTTTTAAATAATATATGTCCAACAAGCCATTTATTTGCTTAAGATGATTTAGTTGCCTCCTATCTCAGAATAACATCCAAAATCCTTACACAGAATCATCTGGCTCAGGTTTTTTGGCACTGTGCCGCTCATTAACCGCTTACCAAATTGGTATCCTTGCTTTGTTTATCACATCAAACATACTCCCGTATCAGGATTTCTGCACCTGCTGGCTCTTCTGTCTGGAATACTTTTCAAAGCTTGTAGTTCTGAACTCCTTCAATCTCTGATCTAGGGCTTTGTCAATGACACTTGCCCCTGACCTTGTTTCAGTTGCACCACCTCCATTCTTCTCTTTGTTTCCCATTTCTGGCTTTTGACTTATCACCCTGCCTCCTCCGACCCAGCACTTCTCAAACCTTCTGACATATATTTGCTGTTTGTCTCTCTCAACTGGAATGTAAGTTACATAAAAATAGAGATTGAGTATCCCCAGTGTCTTGAAAGGTGCCTCTTGCATAGTGGGTTTTTCACAGGTATTTAAGTAAATGAATGAATGAATCTAGAGTTCAGGACCAAGAAGAAACTCATATTGCTGTTGGAGTCTGTAGGTAGTTAAGAGTCCTTAATGTCAAAGGAGTTAAGGAAACAATTTTATATTTTTTGAACTCAATGACTTATTCAAGTATTTTTGTCTGGGAAAGAAATATTACATTTGGAACAAAATATAAGTTTGCAAAATTTGGGTGAGAATTTGATTTTTGTATTCAAGTACTAGATAATTCCAAGTGGGAGCTGTTCTTCTCAGTGCATTATTATAAATACTGATTAGGTTCTAAGGTTCTCTTGCTATTATTTTATAGTCAGTTACATAGTTCTAATACTTCTCTTGTTATTTATTTTATAGTGAGTTCAGAAGATATCTAGCTAATATGGAAACCTAATTATCCAGTTCTGTTCAGTGAACAATTGTGGTCTGTTATCCTCTAGGTGTTGAGGATACGAAGATTGAATAAATTCCTGTTTTAGAATTAACATTTTCAAGGAAGACAGCTATTAAACACCAAACTGTAATACAATGTATGATTAATTTTTTCACTAGTTTTATTAAATTTAGTAATAACTATTATTAGAAGGTAATTGGCAAGATCATGGTCCAATTCAGAAATGGTAAGAATGGAGAAAAGAGAAATCCATATCTTGTAGAACCCAGTCTAGGCATCAGATATGTATTAGCTTTTAATATGTATCTTCCCTTGAAGATGTACATTCCCCAAGTGATGATATATGTGTTGTGTATTTTCAAGGGATCTTCCTCTACATTTTGGTTTTTAGTAAATTTTGTATTGAGTAAATGCATAAGGTGGCATTTCATCTAGGCCTTAGATGATAGTTTTCTTGGCCTTTACAGTTATAAGAGGGCATTATTATCAGACATAGGAAAAGCGCATACACTGGCATTGGCATATATAGCCTTTTTATTTTCTCCGTCTTCTGGCACTGGGGATTGAAGCCAGGGGCACTTCAACACTAAGCTATATCTCCAGCCCTTTTCATTTTTTATTTTGAGCCAGAGTCTTGCTAAATTACTGAGGCTGACTTCAAACTTGTGATCCTTCTGCCTCAGCCTCCTGAGTTGCTAGGTGCCACCACACACACCCACCTGACATGCAGTCTTGATATTCAGTGTCCTAAGTTGGACACAGTGAATCGTTTGTTGTGGCTCTAGTTCTTTGAAGAAGTGAATAGAAGTGAAAGTGGGAACACAAGTTAAAGCGAGATTGTAAAGGGCCTGTGTGCTGCATGGAGAAGATTAGGTTTTTAAGTGGCAGGGAGCTATTGAGAACTAAGCAAGAGAGTGACACATTTATAAACATTACTGCTGGCTGTATGGTGACTGCTGAACAGTCAGGCAGTTGTAGAACTTCATGTTGGGTCCTGTACTAGGATAGGACAGTGAAGACAGAGAAGGACCCCATTTGAAATAGCTTTCTCAGAAAACTATTCAGTTTTCCAATAACCAACTTCAACATCAACTCAAAGCACTATTGAGATCACTAAGAAAAGCACAGAAATGTGAAAAACATGGCACCAAATAGTCTGGAAAGGACATCTACTGTTCACAGTATGAAAGCTGAAAGAGGGTAGAGTGTTGCCTTGGCTGTGTACGTGATATAGGGACACCCAAAATTTCCACTACTCTGAGCATGTCTGTGGATAACTGTGAAAGCCCCAAGAGTATTGATTTTGGGTTTACAAATACATTTTACCAAGTGGATGAATTTGCAAATAGAGAATCCATGAAAAACGATTGTCTGTATCTTCTTGTGTCACTGCCAGTAGTTTGCTAGTGATCAGACCTATGTGATCTGATCATTGCTTGCTTCTCAGCTCATGTTTTGTCATTCCATAGGTAGCTAGTCTTACTGCATTGTTAGCTGCTAGTTTCTTGCCACTCCTAGTATGCTGTGCTAGTAGCATGCCATTTTAGCATTACTTTCTCTTTATACTCTCTTCTGTATTCTTAGGTTTCAGTTTAGCTCTGTACGTCCAGTTTCCCTTTCAGTTCAGTTTCCCTTCCCGTTCAGTTTCCCTTTAAACTGTGACAGAGATAAATAATAATAAAGGGCTCTTTTATAAATTTAGGAATGTCAGTCTCTTGGTTAATGATGTACATTCTTCTTTAGTTGAACTCAATTTGCTATTTAATATAAGAAATGTCTATTGTCCTTTTGTGAAATCATCTGGAAAATTGACCCTTGGAAATGTTTTATGTGGTTCAGATAGTTGTATGCTTTGGTAGAACTAAGTTATCAAAAGTTTTCAGCTGATGGTACTGAAAAACTATAAAGTCCAAGGCATCAGACGTGTGAGGAATCAGTGTGCAAATTATAGGCATATTAAAGGGTCCTGGCTCATCTTATTAGGAAACTGAATCAGAGATATGTTTGGATTTTAACTGGGGCATAAAATGAGTAGAATGTGCCTCATATTTACATTTGAAGCAACTTCCTTTATCAAGATGCTGTTTATATTTTATAGAAAACACAGGTGTAACATGTTTTCAGCTTTATTTTTTACTTTCTGGTTTTAATTTCTTTTGACATAAGAAAGGTAGAAAATTGTGCTTTATGAGTGTTAAGACTTTTGAGAAATACTGTGTTGCAGAAAATTCCTAAGTTCTGTGAGGACAGCTCTGGTGGAAGCTTATCTCAGAATTTGGCAAAAGCCTCATACATGGTACAGTAGTACTTAATAGCCATTTATTCATGAATAAATTGAAAACGTAATATCAGTTTTTTACACTCACAAACCAGTTTATCACTGAGGGTAAAATTAACTGAAGTTGTATATAATAAAAACTTAAGTGATAGCAAAATGTTTCCAGTTGGATTCTTGGTAGAATACTCTTCCTTGAGATTTGAAGTGTGGTAGAATTGTAGGCAATCATAACTCAGATGTGTGGAAAGGAAAATACTACAGTCTATATCTTAAGTAATATATGCGAGTCAGGCAGCATAAAGGGGAGGATGACATCCCTACCCAAGATATCCCTGAACTTTTCAAATTTATTGAATGGATATCTTGTTGGAGGTTTAGATACATATATGGCTCTTAAGTTTGAAATCTTAAAAAACATTCTTCTAGTCAGCAAATCACCTCAGGTAAAAAAATAAAAACAATGACTGATGTTATTAAGTATTACAAAGGGGGAGGAAGGTAGTCTCTACCTCCTGAATTATTCTTGAGCTACTCATATTTATTGAATTGATAAATTGTAGGTTTAGATACAATACTAACTAGATTTTTTAAACTTATAGTGTTGGGGAAGCTTCTGTGGTCAGTAAATCAACACAAGTGAAGAGAGTCTTGATTGCTGTCTAGTGCTGTCTAGTGATTGACCTCACCTGACAGTAAAATATGCAGATGGTAATTTTAGGTTTTCTAGACAGTAAAAAATCCTGAATTGCTCTGGTCAGGTATGTGAAAAATGGCCATCTACTTCTAACACAGGACTTAATAACAATACAGTTTAGAAGGTCCTAGGAGATATGCCTTCATTTTTGATAAACTGCAAGTTGTATTTAAGATATAATAACCTAGCAGATAAATGTGCTTTTGATCAAACTGTAGCTTATAGCCTCCTTCATCATTTAAGTTGTTTAAAGTAGCAAAGGAACATGCCTAAGAAATGAAGTATATCATACCCTACTTGAGTGGTTTAGCAATTTATAGGACACACTCAGGAAACAGACAACTTCCAGGCTCTGTCTACTTTGGCTTGCCCAGATAGTTCATGTAATTACGTCTGACAGTGCTGTCCCATGGTAGCACTTGCATTTTATTTTTGGTTATTTTTATGGGAACTTGGGATGACTTTGTGTTTTTTTTTTAATGTAATTGTTTTTAAGAAGTTTTAAAGCATCAATTTTTAATATTCTAAGTTTAATAATAATAGGCAGGAAAGACCTTGTGGCATGAGCAGAATGAATGATTTACAATAGAGTGGGGAGCAGTAGTTTTACAGAGCTTTTAATAAGTAAGGGTATGTGTATACTTAAGTAAAATAAGAATGAGAACAGGAATAGAATGAACTCTTCTGGTTAACTGAGGCTTAGTTAGAAATTCTTTTAATTCAAACTTTATTAAACTGTTTAAAAATAGTTAATGAGTATCTGCTACATTAGTTCAGTACACATTCTGAATTGAATATTTCATTCAAAGCCTGTGGTGTCTTAGAAATCTAATAGCGCACTCTACACCATTAGCTTTGTGCCTTGGGGAATGTTTTTAGCTTTTCATCTGTATAAATAGACAGCAATTTATAGAAGTGTTGTAAAATGATAATGCATAAAAATGACTAGTAGCTAGCTGTAAACATGTTAGCTAGGTTGTACTACCATTATTTTAAGTACTTTAAAAAGTTGTGGGACAGACTTGTTGGCTACTTGTGAAAAAAAGGAAAGGTAGCATGCATGTGGGATTACCTGGCACATGGTTAGACTATAACCAACACTTTAGGCAGAATAATACCATTATAATTAATTTCTTCTTAGTTTTTGGCATTCTTTTTTAACCTTTTTCCGTCCCCACACTGCACTGTCCCTGGGTTCTCATTAACTCTGGCCTCAGGATCATTTGCTACTAAATAATTAGTAGGCATTTAGTTAGTTACCAGGTCTGGGCTAAGCACTTTTTATGTGTATCTCATTTATTATCCTAACAACCCAGTAAAGTGGATGTAAGTTTTATTCCCATTTTAGTAATTAAGAAAGTGAGATTCGGGCTGGAGCAGTGGCTCAGCGGTTATGGCTCTTGCTGGCATGCGGGAGTACACAGTCCAAACCCCAGCACCATGTATGCAACGAAATCTTGGAACAGTGAAGTCCACATGAGGAACTAAATCTCTCTCTCTCTCTTACTGTACCTCTCTCTTTAAAAAAAAAAAAAGGAAAGAAAAAGAGTGAGATGCTAAAGAGTTGGGTAATTTTTTCAAGGTTATAGTAATGGCATCAGGACATATGCAAGATCTGTCTGATTGTGTGATATGGGTTTAACCCTTATGCTGTAACTGTCTAGTCATGAAAAACTTCTTATTCAGTGATTTACATACATTGCAAAAATTCTAGATACTAGAGGTATTCTTTCCTTTTTTCCTGTGTGCATGTGTTTGCGTGTGGTGTGTAGTACACACTTAAATGGTGTTTACCATGGGCTAGACATTTTTTAAGAACTTCATATTTATTAGCTCATTTAATTATCACATAAAAACAGTAAAGTAGGTACTGTTTTATTCTTATTTTTCACAGTTGCAATACTAAGGCAGAGAACTTAACCCAGTGTGGAAAAGTCACTTAGCTTTGTGTCTGGAGTTGAGATTGAACCCAGGCAACCTGACTTCTGTGTCCCTACCCTTAACCACCTAGTGGCTCATCTCAGTCAAATTTTTATGGGGAATTTGACTTTGAGTAAATTCAAAAGATATGAAGTAAGGTAAAGGTTAAGGTTATTCAGCAGGCTTAATACTTCCGGCAGTATATGGATTTAAAAAGAGAAAACACCTTTCTTTATTTATTTATTTATTTATTTATTTTTAAGAGAGAGGGTCAGTGAGAGAGAGAGAATCAATTTTATTTACTTTTTCATGTGGTTTTTGTTTCTCTCTCACTTTGTTGTGTATGTGGTGCTGGGGTTTGAACCCGTGTCCTCGTGCATGCCAGGAAAGCTATGTGACTGCTGAGCCTCTGCTTCAGCCCCAGAAAAACCTCCTTAATCCAAAGGAGAAACCTTAAAAGTAAAGACCTAAAGGAAGTGTTACAGAAAAAGTCAATAACAGTTTGGCCTTTTACTAGAAGCACATATCTGAAGTGTGGAACTTTTATACCTTTTTTTTTTGTTTTTTGATTTGAGGATTAATGTTTGTTTTATTTCTGGGATTATGAGTCATTTTATGAAATTCTTGACTTGATTTTTTTTTTTTTTTAAAGAGAGTGGGAGGTGAGAGAGAATCAATTTTATTTAGCTTTTTTATGTGCCCGTCGCTTCTCCAACACTCCATTGTGTACATGGTGCTGGGGTTCAAACCTGCATCCTTGCAAATGCCAGGCAAGTGCCGCAACCACCCAGCCACCGCTCTAGCCCTTGACTTGATGAGATTTTATTATTCAGTCCTCAAATTTTCCTGTTTCAGCCAGTCTGAAATTCTTACCATTTGTGAGTGTTTCATCTTCCATAGCATCCCCATGCCTTTGGACATTCTGATTTCTCCTTTCTGGAATGCAAGTAGTAATGTGATTACTGTAACACTTTTTTTTTCACATAGAGCATTGACTCAGATCTAGAATGTTTTTGATTCTAAGATCAGTGACCTTGCCTACTGATAGTCAACGTGGGACTATGGAATTTTATTCTTTTATTTATTTCCTCCCTTATCCAAATTTCTTTTTTTGCCTTTTAAGAAACAACTTGATCATTATCTTGCCCAACTTTCCCTAGACCATTTCCCTAAACCCCTTACCTTTTCTTTTAGAACACTTATAAATTTCCTGGGGAGAGAAACCTAGATTTAGGTTTTTCATTTTTTTTCCTTCCTTGTCCATCATTCATAGGTGCTCAGTAAACATTGGGGGAGTCTATGCATCTTAAAAACTTATCCCCTTTTTAAAGGCTAAGGACAATGACGCCCTTTTCTGCCAGCAGCTAACCACATCTGGAATCAGGGACAGATGACAAGTTTGAAAGGGAACTGGAGGTTTGGGAAGAAAAGGCAGCAGGAGATGAAAAATGCCTTATGTGTAACTCAGTAACTCAGGTCTAACTCTTTTCTGTCCAGTATGTTAGCCACTGTCCAGCTGTATGTGGCTACTTAAATGTAAGGTAATTAAAATTACTCAAATAATTCAGACATGCTTGAAGTACTTAATAGCCTTTTGTGGTTGATGGCTCCAGGGTAGCTCTGATATAGATAGAATATTGCCATGATTGGAACTTTTGTCACTAAGCATCCTCTTTAGCTTAATTTCCAGACTTTTTAAAGTAGAATGCAGAAATAATGTTCAGGAAAACACACAGGACTTGAAAGAAATTTGTCGCTTATTTGGTGATTTCTGCCTATGCCTCTAAGATACCTGGATAAACTTTTGCTGTTAAAGATCAGTTAGTAGAAAATTAGAAAAATTTCATCTAAGAATACAGTACAGTTGGGGCTGGAGCAGTGGCTTGGCGGTTATGGCTGTTGCCTGGCATGTGCAAGTACGCAGGTTCAAACCCTAACACCACGTACACAACTAAGTGTCATAGCAACAAAGGCTACATGAAAAACTAAATAAAGTTGATTCTCTCCCTCGCTCACTGTTCCTCTTTCTTTAAAAAAAGAAAAAGAATAAAAAGAATACAGTAAAGTTTTAAGAACCAGTTTTACTTTCTGATTCACATAATGATAATCTTTGGTATCCTAGAAATAAATCCTGTTTTTAGTGTGCTGGGAGACCTTGTTACATTTGGCTTTTTTCTTTTATTTATGTGTCACCATTTCTATTGGCAGCAAATGCCTGACTGAAAATCTCTGAGCTAGAGCTTTTTTTAAATTTTTTTATTTTTTGTAAATGACTTCAACTTCTTAAAAGAATTTTAATTGGTAGGGTGAGTATAGACCGTATGAAAGTATGTTTGTTATAAAATTTTTCATGAATTTATTGTGTCACCATAATATGCATGTTGTAGTTAAGCTGAGTAAGAAATGCACCAAAGAAAAGTAGATGAGGTTTCTGAGTGATGAATTGGAGTGGCTTACATAATCAAAGCATTTTGGCTGCCCTTCCAGTGCAGTTGAAAAATGTGAATTTTGCTGCAATTTGTACATAAGTACATCAGGATGAAACACTAGATGTCACTGTTGTAATTTTAACGTTTTGCCAGGAGTGGGTAAAGCTTTTTCTTCTTTTGATCATCCATATAGTTTTCATTGACATAAAATTTTAAATCATTGTGACTCTTGACAGATACATGTTTACTAGAAAAAGCACCTTTTCAAATGATTATTTTGTTATTAGTGCTGCTAACTCTGAGAACTGAAGCATATATATTATTAACATTTTTAACTAGCTACAGTCTCTAAACTTTGTTTCACAGTGTTCTGTTCTAGGAAATGTTTTCTGGGAGAATCCTTTGGCCCTAGAATCTGGCGTATAGTAGATGATCATATTTTAGTTGGATTGGTTGAAGTGCTACCAGCTTTTGTTTGGAAACATTTTAATATTGTGGGCAGTAACTATAGTTCTTATATATCACATATATTTGGATGTCAAAACCTAGAGTCAATATCTTTAGACTTCTTAAGTTGATACAACTATAGTGTACAGAAAAACTTCAAATTAAATAAATGAATTTGTTTTAAAAATGTTTAGTCCTCTTTATTAAGAAATATAAAGCTCCATCAAGGTAATAGGATTATAAATTGTTTCTTGCTTTTAACATTTAAAAAAAATTTTCATACCATTGATGTGTTAAGATCATGTGTTTAAAGAATGTAAAATACCGTTTTTTTAAGTCTTTGTTTTACATAATTTTATATAATATTCAGTCAGTTTTTTAAAGAGTTCATTTTTACTAATTCTTGAGATTCATTATTTTCTGTTTTCTAATGTTACCAATTTTAATTTGAAATGTGTTAATACTTAGTATTATGTCCTTTTCATTTTATAGAATTCTTAGCACTTCAAAAGTAAAGGTCCAAGTTGTGTAGCTTATCTGAAATGCTTGGGACCAAAAATATTTCAGTTTTTCAGAGTGTGGAATATTTGCATAGTCTGCTGATTGAGCATCCCTAATCCAAAAATTCAAAGTCAGAAATACCTCAAAATCCATAGCTTTTTGAAAACATGGTGCTCAAAAAATTTCAAATTTCAGAGCATTTTGGGTATGGATGTTTGAATTAGGCATGTGTAACTTGTGTTATTCAAAAGTAATATCTAAATCAAAGTATTATAATAACAGATCTAAACAATTACCTCTGATTCATGATAAGAGGGCATTACTTTAAAGTCAATATAATCTACCTTTTACTTTGGTCTTGTAATAAGCTGATATTAAAAAGACTAAAAGGATACTTAAAGTTAAAATATGCAATTTTTTTTTGCTTGAAGTTGAAGAACAGGTAATTTTTAAGTAGTAATAGAATCAACTGGTAGAAGTTTCAGAAGGTAGAAGCAGAAGTTGTGGTTATGATGCTTAGTGTGGTAGAGATAAAGGAGGCCAGAGCAAACTCACTTATGTGTTGAAGCTAGTTTGCTTTCTCCTCCCTCCCTTTCTTGCGCACTTGCTCTCGCACTGTCTCTCTCTCTCTCTCTCTCTCTCTCATATATATATATGTGTGTGTGTATATATATTAATTATTTATTTATTTTTAGGTACAGGGCTTGAACCCAGGGGCTCTTAATCACTGAGCCACATCCCCAGCCTTTTTTATTTTGAGGCAGGATCTTGTTCAGTTGCTTAGGGCCTTGCTAAGTTGCTAAGGCTGGGTTTGAACTTGTGATCCTCCTGCCTTAGCCTCCCAAGCTGCTGGGATTACAGTTGTGCACCACCATGCCCTGCTTCAGTTCTGTACATTTAAATGAAGGTTCTGATTTGGATAGGAGGACATAAGAATTTGATTAAGTAAGGAGTAGCAGAAAACCTGCTTATGCCTAGGCCTTTTTGAAAGAGTACCAAGTTTTTTGTTTGTTTGTTTTTTTTAAGATAGAGGGACAGCGAGAGAGAAAGAATCAATATTATTTAGTTTCCTATGTGGCCCCTGTTGCTCTGATACTTGTTGCGTATGTGGTGCTGGGGTTCAAACCTGCATCATTGTGCATGCCAGGCAAGTTCTATAATCTCTGAGCCATGCTCCAGCCCCCAAGATTGTTAATTACCAATATTGTTTATTTAGTAGTGATATTTTGATAGGAAAAAAGTTTCAGGTAATGACATTTTTTGTTCTAACCTTTGAGATTCAACTAGTTTGGAGTCAGCCATAGAAAAGCACATTTATTACCCAAAGACATAACCACTAAGTGACAACTGTTTATGTATCACTCTTTTCTTGTTAACTTTCCAGCTGCCTTTGTTAACTCTTCTTCTTGTTGTTAATAAGTATTCCAAGTTACTAAGTTGTTTGATTTTCTCCTTTGAAGTATTTCCTATGTTCCATAAGTTTCTGTAGAATAAAATAAGCTCTCTAGAATGTCCTGTAGCATACAGATGCATAATACTACACTTAACTGCTTGTGCTGTCTTTGTTAAAGTACATTTCAGTAAGTTGATTTTTCCAGCAGAGCCACTGACTGTATTGTTGTTTCTGCCAGTCCCCTGACCCTAGCCATTTGAATCTTACATGATGAACTAGTTTGCTCGTAACCTGTATATATATTTGATTGGGTGGCTCAGCATGATAAAATTCAGCAGTACCTTTAAAAATTTGTATGTTCAACTCAGAACTTGATGTTTTCATTCAGTCACTCACTAATGACTGAATCTCTGGTATCTTGACTACATCTTTAGGCACAATTTTTTTTCTAAAATGTTAATAATGAACAAGTTTTATAATGTTATATCCAAATTCTTTGAAATGAAATAGTCTGATATTTAGTATTTTTCTACATACAGATTCAGAATTTTAAATATCTGGGCTAAGTCCCTTAGAGAATTTACTGTATTAATTTTTTTTAGTATATTAAAATTTGTGTTGTTACTTATTTTTTTTTAACATAGTCTTTCTTAGTCTCTTCATATAGTTTGGTGACACAGCTAAGGTTCATGAATTTATGTACCCTGCCCTGGCCTGAGAATAGTGAAGTGGCTGAGGCTTTTGGTTGTTCCTGCTGCCTGGGTTCTGAGTCTTGAAGCCACTGTGACTTCTCTGTCATTGTGGCTGGGCTAGGTGTTTAGGGACTGATAGCATTGGGATGTTGTTCCCCACCATTACTGTAGCTTTGGGACTTAGAACTAAGTTACCTGTTATAAGAGTAGAGACAAATGGAGTTTGATGAGGGGTCCTAGGAGTCCAGTCATGATCTTGGCAACCTCTGCTTAGTTTACTAAAATTTAATTATTATTATTATTTTTCTTTTACTTTTAGGTTCTGTAGGAAGCTGTGAATCAGAGAAGGATCAGTTGTCTGATGATGAAGCAATAGAAGCTGACAATGAGGATGATGTTGAATTCTGTGACCAAGAAGATGAAAATGCTGCAGAATCAAGTGCTGGGACTAATATGGGCTGGGCCAATGCCATGGCTAAAATTCTTAACAAAAAGACTCCTAAAAGTAAAACCACCATTCTCATCAAAAACAAAAAGCTGGAAAAGGAAAAAGAGAAGTTAAAGCAAGAAAGACTAGAGAAAAGAAAGCAGGTGTGTCTTACAGTTCTCGTATAGATTAAATACTTGTTTAATCTAATTTTTGTATTACCTGTATCATATTGTTCCTTGCAGTGTTTATCTAGTTAATATTCCAGTTTTTAACTTGCTTTTTATGTAGGAGTGGATAACCAAGGTTATGTTCAGAAGAAGCTTAGTCTTGATTACTCCATTGAGCATGTTCACTTTTTAATCATCTAAGCAAAGCCATAGAAATGTAAACAAAGTTTTATCTTTTTAAAATCAAGCAATCGCACTTGTGGCAGTGACTCCCAGGTTGAGATCTTTTTTTCATTTTAACCATCAATATGCTAGCTTCATTAGGTTCTGAACTAATAGAAGCAGGTTAGTTAGTCTTTTGCTAAAATTATTTTATAATGTGAACCTGTGAATATGTCACAATCCCAACTTGGTGGCAGTTTTGAAAATGAATATTTTGCTGTCAGATAGACTTGTTTATTATGGTTTAGTTAAACTGCTAATGATAAAAGATATCCAAAAGTAATCTGTTAATTAAATACCAAAAGTTGGACATAAATTTGCTGTTCTATATTATGAAAAAGTAAACTAGGATAAAGTTTTTATATCCCTGTTACATGATGAAGTATCTCTTGTGAAATATTTGGTTACTAAAAAATGTATTATTTTCTTGTGAAAGAAAAATAATTTTCTATAATTATACTGGCAGTATAGAAGTACTGACTTCCAAGAAATAACTTTCTACATAAAAATGAAAGAAAAATAGATTTGGTTTGGTATATATGTCCTTTTATGTTTGACATCCCCTCATCTTGTTTCAAGATGAATGTATTCTTTGTTTTTATTCCTGGTTGCTATGTGAAAGGTCATACAAAAGTGAAATTTTTCAAGCGTTGCTCTCAGAAACATAGCACACAATGTGGACTCTTTTTAGTTCAGTATTCTCCTTCAAATTAAGCATGCAGTTTTATCTCTAAATATTATAGATTGCTTTTTAACTAAAAATTTGAATATTATTTGGCAAAAGCCAGGTTTTAATAATATAATCTTTACTTAACCTCTAGTCAAAAGTTCTAGTGAGGGTGGGAATAGAATTTTGAAGCCAAGAATAATGAATCTTTTTTTGTGGATTTCATTGCTCTGACACTTGGTTGTGTACGTGGTGCTGGGGTTTGAATCCATGCCCATGTACGTGTCAGGCAGGCATTGTAACCGCTAAGCCACTTCTCCATCTCCAAGAATGAATCTTTTAACTGTACTCTCAGTCACAGCTTTGAGTGGTAGAGATGGTTCTGACCGCATGGTGCACGACAAACACTTATTGATACCAGGAACAGCATAACGCCTACACTGCTCTTTGAAAAGCATTTCTACAGTGGAGTCTATGTAAATTATTAAGATTTTTTTCTGGCATCTTTTGACAGTGAGTTTTGTGACTATTCAGATGTATTATCTGTCTTGGAGAAGAATGTTTCTTTAGAAAGGAATCAGGCTATTCTTTAAAAGTGAGAGCAGGAATTTGGTTTAACTGTTAGACATTTTTTCTGCTATAAAATGAGAGAGGATAGATGAGTGGAGAAGAGGAAGAGATAAAAGGAAACTTTTTTTCCCACTTATCTTTGTTACCAATATGGATGCTTTTGATGCCCACTAGCTTCTTTGAGATAATTAGTTCATATCAGTCTACTTCTGAAAGAGACCAGTATACTACTGAAAGACCATTTTGAACTAGATTATGTTGCCTATAGAGGTTTCTTATTTCCCAGCCCCCCCTCCTATTTTTGCACAATAGCAGAGAATCAAATTGCTGTAGTTTGTGACTGATATGCCATACATGGCATGAATGTTGGTCAGATGTGCCACAAGAGGAGAAATAGATTTAAATTATTTTGTACAAAGAAAAATAGTCACTATGCAAATATTTCAATATGATATTCTTTTAAAAGCTGATACACATTCTTAAATCTGACAAAGAATACACTTTCTGCAAATAAAGAGAAATAGTGTTTAAACTTGTAGTCACCAAACTGTAGTATGGAGTCTTCGTTGGGCTTCCTTCTGATTATTTGTTAATGGCAGGTCAGGCATGTGACACTCTCACACTCTACCTTGTACTGCCTGGCTGAATATACTGGCAGCTCTCCAGACCCCTGCTGTCAGAGAACCTGACAGAAACTCACTTTGTGCCTCTCACATGACATGTTGAGTGCTAACCACAGGTTCTCTGAGCTGAACCCCTAAACTTGTGGTTTTTTAAAAGTTTTTATGACAGCCTAAGCCAGAATGATTTATTACCTTTGTCCTCTCACAAAGTATCATATCAAAGTTTGCTGCACTTTCAAAAATGCCTAATATTCTTTCACATAACAATATTTATAACACAGCTTGATAAGAAGCGAGAGTGGGAAATGATGTGTAGAGTAAAGCCAGATGTCGTCAGAGACAAAGAAACAGAGAGAAATCTTCAGAGAATTGCAACAAGGTAAGTATAGTTTTTGCCCTTTAAAAAAAAAATGGACTAAAATTATGATTTTAATCTATTTTTGATCAGATTTGATTCTTAAGCTCTGTCTTCTCAGAGCCAAGTGACATATATCTCAGCCTCCTATTAAACACTGAATTCAACCTAAGATTTTAGAGGTCTTAAAAAGCCAGAATATACTATACTAACTTGTGTACTTGGAATGAACCTATTTCAGATCATCTTTTTTAGTCACGAGAACAGTGTACAGGGTAATCAGACCTCTAACTGTGTTCCTATTATGGTTGTGTGAATTTATTATGTTAGATAATTTTTGTTATCTTGCATTATATTTATGGGATAATATGTTACATATGATGGCAGTTTTATGCTATCTTAACACTTTTTTTTTTAAAGAGAGAGTGACAGTGAGAGAGAGAGAAAAAGAGAATCAATTTTTATTTAGTTTTTCATGTGGCTTTCGTTACTTTGAGACTTCATTGTGTACGTGGTGCGGGGGTTTGAACCCACAAACTGGCACATTCCGTGTAAGCACTGCAATTGGTGAGCCACCGCTCCAACCCCTCTATTTTTTTTTTTTTAATCATTGGCACCAAATATTTATTTGATGTCCTCCCTACCCAGAGGTAAATAGTATGTGGTGTCTGTTGGATGGGCCTTACCCAGTCAAATGTGGGAATTAGTCTCTATGTTTCACTTTTTTTGTTAAAAGAGAATTATAGTCTCTTCATGTTTCACTTTATCTGTTAAAAGATGTTAATATACCCTACCTAGAGAGTTTTTCTGAGAATTAAATGAATGAGTAAACATAAAGAACAAAGAGAAATTAGGATCATCATGTAAAAATGAATGCTTACTTAAATTTGTACCCTGGGCACCTCATTTGCTTCATCCTGGTCATGGCCTTACTAAAGAGTCTGGAATTTCATTCTCTTTAAGATAATAAGCTAGCCTGTTAAATTTTTAAGATGCTGGCAAAAGACAAGAGAATTCTGAATCAGAGACAAAGGACTTTATTACAGCAAAAGCAGTAGCCAGAGCTTCACATTCTCTTACTCCCTTTGTCCCACACAGAGCTAGTGCAGGTGCCATAGATGGTTGCCAACACATACAGGAGAGGAACACTGTAGGGAATCTTTTGGTCTTATAATGATTAGTAACAAGCTATTCTTTATGTGAAGGGAGACATTACTTTATTTGTTAAGGTCATTTATTGCAAACTCAACCCTGAGAAATGACCTGTGTAAAGAGCAATTAGATCCTTTCATTCTTGACAAACTCAGCAAGAAAGTGCCAGGGATGCGTTGCTTGGACCCATGGCAGATTTCCTCTTAGAATTACTATAGAAAGAGAATTAATAGATCATAGAATTTCAAAGCTGGAATGGATCTTAAAGATCTAAATGATTGCTGTCCAGTAGAAATATAATGTGAATCACATGTATAGCTTTAAAATTTTCTCATAGCCTCATTGAAAAAAGTAAAACAAAATACATGAAATTAACTTCAGTAATATTTAACCCAATATTTCTAAAATATTTCAACATGCAATTAGTGTAAAATATTTATGAGATTTTAAAGTTCTTTTTCATATTAAGTCTTAGAACTTCAAAATGTGTTTTACATTTATAATAGGTCAGTTCAGACTAGTTACCTTTCAAATTCGCAATAATCACATATGGCTTATGCTTCTGTATTGAACATGGAGGTTTTAATCTTCAGAATTCATTGTGTTGAACAAACTTTTTGAATAACATTTTTAAAATAAATATCTTTAAAAATGAATTTTTTTGTTGTTATTGTTGTAGTGCTGGGGATTGTACCAAGGACCTCACACATCCCATCTTACCCAAGCACTGTACAAGTGAGCTATAGTATTAGCTCTGAAAATAGGATTTAAATTCATTTCTTAACACAGTAGTCGCAGTAATGTAGCTGAATGCACAGGTATGTTTTTAATTTGCAGATGAAATTGAGATCTGGCAAGTCTTCTAGAGTCACATGCTTTTGACAGCTAAGTGCTGTAAAGACCGTCCTTTCATTCCACTGTAAATGCCTTCACCTATTGCATACGTTTTGAGAAATAGACTTTTGTTTTCAAAGTAATTCTTAGTTCTTGTTGCATGACAGTTGAATTAGAAAGACGAAAGCTATGAAAAATAAAAATCCAGCACAATTCCCATGTTTATTCTCTATTCAGAAATTTATGTTCATTCAGTGAAATGTATGTTCATTTTTCAGATTATTTAACCATTCCATTCTATCGTTTGAGTGGGTAGTAAGTGCTTGCCTCTTTCTTAGGCAGAGAAATACACAGTTCTTTCTTCATAGAGTTTGTATTCCAGTGTAATTGTTATTAACTATATTGTTCTGGTCACAATTATATTCTTTAGGGGTGTGGTGCAGTTATTTAATGCTGTTCAGAAGCATCAAAAGAATGTTGATGAAAAGGTTAAAGAAGCCGGAGGCTCAATTAGAAAGCGTGCTAAGTTGATATCAACTGTTTCCAAGAAAGATTTTATCAGTGTTCTGAGAGGAATGGATGGAAGCACAAATGAGAAAAGTTCAACTGGGAAGAACCCAAAAGCCAAACAGGTAAGATGTTTACATAAGACTCAGTACATCAGTTTTTTGTTTTTAAACTGAAAAGTTTAGAAATGGAACACACACACACACATACACACTCACACACTCTATAGAATTACAGGGCTTTTTTTTTTTTTTAAGATTTTATTAAAATTTCTGCATGCATTCAGCTTCATTTGAAAGTTTGGATTCTTTAGTTTCATAAAGATTTACTCATTATGGAAATTACCAATTACAGGTCTCAGAGCCCTACCATTAGAATTCAAGAATGAATTAAATAGATTCAGGTAAATCAGTTGGAAATAGGGATTTTGTCTCTTCTATCTAAAATCCTACAATTTGTGTTTCGTAAAGAGTAGAAACCTAAGTGAGGTTGACAGCTTCAATTTGTGACTTCTGTCCACAGAGTAATAGTAGTGATGTGTAACTTGTAAAATTGGAAGAGTCAGAGCTGTAGGAAGTCATGGTAGAAAGTCCTTGTGTTGAGGCAGCTTTGGCGATACTCATCCTATCCAGAGATTAAGATTATAAATGTTTTCTATGATCTTTGGCTTGATAAACTTTGTTTCTTCAACCCTTTTGACTTGTGTACCTCAGTAGTTTTCCTTTTAATGTCCAGGTAAAATGTTCTGAAATGTGCTTTAATCTCAAGGGCTGGTTTAAAAATAAATAAAGCAAAGTGTACATGTAAAGAGTTATTGTGTGTGTGTATAGCTTGATTTGTAGGACCAGTAATAGTTTTTTTTTTTAAGAGAGCGACAGTGTGAGAGAGAGAGAGAGAGAGAGAGAGAAAGAGAATCAATTTTATTTAGTTTTTCATGTGGCTTTCATTGCTCCGAGACTTCGTTGTGTATGTGGTGCTAGGATTCGAACTTGCATATTTGTGCATGCCGGGTAAGCAGAATAACCACTGAGCCACTGCTCCAGCCCCAATAATAGATATTTTAATAAATCAGGAAATATGAGTTTTTGTCATGAGTTTTTTGAGTGTATGTGTTTTAGAAAAACAGCTAGCCTTGACAAGAAGAACATTTTAGAATATCATGCCAGTCTAGGGTGGAAGTATTTTCAGGTTCCTTGATTATTAAGTTGCCATTTCTCCTCATTTATTGTTTTGCTTTTAGTTTTTATTTTTCTTCTTCGTTTTTTATGGGTTCTTTTTAGTTACACACAACAATAAAATATACATTGACATAATTATAAAAGCTTGGAATAGAGCTTGTTCTAATTCAGTCCCTGGTATTTCCCTTTCCCTTCCTTCCACCTCCTGTTCTCTTCCTTCACCTCCTGCTGATCTTCTTTACTTTTAGTTTTTCAACTGGCACATAATTATACATGTTTATGAGGTATAATGTGATGCTTTGATTCATGTATACATTGGGTTATGATCAGGTCAATAATTTGCATATTCATCACCTTAAAACCTTATCATTTTTCAGTGTACATTCAATTTCAGAGTACATTCAATCCTCTCTTCTTGTTATTTTGAGAGATACTATGTATTATTGTGCCACAAAACACCAGAACTTATTCCTCTTATCTGGTTGTAACTTTGTACCTATTGACTAACCTTTCCCCATCTTCCTCCATCTTATTTGCCCTAGTCTTACATTCTAGTTTTAACTTCCTTCTTTTTTTAAAAGAGAGAGGGAGAGACAGAAAAAGAGAAAATTAATTTTACTTACATTTTCATCTGGACTTTATTTCTCCGACAGTTGTGTACCTGGTGCTGAGGTTTGAAACTAGGTCCTTGCTTATGCCAGGCAAGTGCTCCAACCACTGAGCCACTGCTGTAGTCTCTACTCTTAACTTCTGTGAAGTAAATTTTTTTTTTAGATTCTATGTATAGTGAGTTTATGTGGTATTTTTATTTCTTTGACTTATTTCACATAACTTACTGTCCTCCAGTTCTACCCATGGTGTCACAAGTGACAGTATCTCATCCCTTTCTTAAAAAAAGAAATTTTACTGGCGCATTATAATTATATGTAATAATGAGTTTCATTGTGGCATGTATTTATACATGCGTATAACATAATTTGGTCAGTTTCATTCTGTGGTACCTCCTCTTTTCTTCCCCTCCTCCTTCACCCTGGTCACCTTCCATTCTACTGGTCTACTTGCTGTTTTCATGAGATTTCCTTTACTAGCTTCCATATGAGAGAAAACAAGACCCTTGACTTTGAATCTGGGTTATTCCACTTAATACAATGCTCTCAAGTTTCTTACATTTTCTGCAAATAACATAATTTTGTTCTTTATTGGTGATTAAAAACTCCATTATGTATATACATTTTCTTTATCCATTCATCTATTATGAACACTGAAGTTGGATTCATAATTTTGCTGTTTCAGATTGTGCTGATGTAAATGTGGATATGTATGTATCATAGTAGTATGCTAACTTTAATTCTTTGTGGCTCGGTAATATGCCATGTATTTTAATCCATTCATTTGTTGATAGACATTCAGATTGATTCCATATTCTGGTATTGTGACTAGTGTTGTAATAAACATGGGGGTGCAAATATACTCATTTTATGAATATACTTCAAATATACTTATTTCCCATAGGTATATGCTCAGTACTGGGATGGCTTGAACTCTATGGTAGTTTTTTGAGAAACTCCATACTATTAGGATGCTCTTTACCATAAAGACATAAAATAAATGCTGGTGGGGATGCAGAGAAAAGGAAACTGTTAAACACTGTTGATGGAAAAGTAAATTAGTATAACCATTATGTACTTTTTGGAGGGTTCTTATTTTACCTAATTTTGATTAAATTTTTTAAATTTGTTCATGTCTTTCTTGAATATTAAGGGACCTAAATTGTACACTTATATAAAATGACTGTCATTACACTATAAATTATCAGAAGTAATTTTATAAACACATGAACACTATATTTAGAGATTTATGGTAAGAAGTTGAAAAAGATTTAGCATTGGGTGGGAAAGAACTGGCAGGAAGATGGAAAGTAAAGATATTTTCTCCTTTTTCCTCGTGGTTTCAAAATAACTTTTTCTGAAAACATTTATTTTTGTTTGGTGATTATTTCATGAGCTATGAAAATAAATGAAGGTCCTTTTTAATGGCTTCTTACATTTTCTTTCTGCCATTTGTTCTTGCTCTTGACCTTTTTTTCTACTTCAGTGATATCAGACATGTTATTAATCTGGAATAAGCTCAGAAATTGCTTCAGATTCAAACCAACTTGGCTTTGCTCTAAGAATTTATGTTTAGACCTTCCATGTTTATGCCACCAAATCCCTGGCACATTCTTTCTTTTAAAAATATTTGTCGTCCCTATTCTGAACTGTTAAGCCTGGGAAACAAAATATGCCAGCTAGGAAGCAATATACATAAAAGTTTATGAATCCGTGAGAGAGACTGCATGGATTAGGAAGTTATTCTTTGGATATAAAACAAGAGTTTTTGGAAGTATATAAACTCTTTTAGGCCTCTAGAGTACAGATAAAAAATGATGTGTCTAGCACAGGGGTTTTCAGCCCAAGGTCCACATCTAGTATGTCATATGTTTTTGTCAATAAAGTTTTCTTAGAATATAACTATGCTCTTTTTCTTTTAGTACTGTGGCTGCTTTTTTTTTTACCCCTTCTTTTCAGGAATTTAGTGATTGTGATAGAGATCTAAAGTACTTACTCTCTGGTCCTTCACAGAAGTAGTTTACTGTCCTGATCTGTATACTACTAAGTGCTACTCTAGGCATCTAAAAGAGTTAATGTACCTCAAGAAGACTTTAGCATCTACTCCAAGAACAACCTGGGTGAATGTCAGAATTAAGGACATTTACTTTAGCATCTTTTAGGGTGGGTTAGAAGTGTTCTTTCTGGAGGCTTAGAAAGGGTTGGATTTAATTATGTCTGCTTTGGTACAGTCCTAGGAGTCTGAGTCCTTATAATTCATAACTTTATAACCAATTAAATAAACAGAACCACTAAACTAAGATAATGTGTATTTTTTTAAAGTGGCAAAGGTGGCTTTTTTTTTTTCTTCAGCCTTCGCACTTCTTCGGTATTTGACCATAGGGTGATTATTTTTTTATAATACAAAAGCAGATTAACCACTTTGAATTTTAAAGATAATGTTATCTGTATATGTGTATATATCTATATCTGTGTTTATTTACTAAAAAGTACTTTTTTGTTCAACTTGCATCAACTCCTGTTTTCTAATTGCTCTATGACTGCAACCGTTGATAAATTATTGTAGTTGTTTTAAAATGTAATGTGGAGTATATATTTTGATTTTTACTCAGTTTAATCTGTAAAGTATCACTTAAATATATCTGATAGCAACACTTAAAATATTGCATGGGAATTACTTTTCTATCATCCATGTGCATTTGTGCAATTTCTAATATAGGGTGCATCTGAATTCTTGATTGGTTTTAAACTATTGAAAATCAGAGAACCTAAACTTGCTGAGTTTTAAATTTTTTATTTTATTCTCTATTCCTAAAATTCAGTTAATGCCTTCAATTTGAAATCTGTTGTTTTTTTCTCTTTATGTCTCCTATTAGAATTTCCTAAATTTGTTAGTGCTGTCAAACAGTATTTTGATACTGCAGATGATTTGCTCATTATATTTGCATAGTTAGAAAACAGTTTGTAGACGATGGATTCTCTTTTTTAATAAAATGAAATAAAAATTCTAAAAGCATTAAAGAATGTTTAAAAATATTTTTTGTCATTTTCATTTCTTAGTTATGGGAAAATAGACCTTTTTTTCTAAAAAATTGTGTTCGAGTTTGCATCTAAACAACGGTAAAAGACTATATTGTTTGTGATGAGATTGATTATTGACATAAAAATATTAAGTGTCTATTTATACTGGGTGCTGTCTTTTTTCCTAATTTTTTTTTGTTTGTGTTTTAAAGAGAGAGAAAGAGAGAATCATTTTTTTCTAGTTTTTCATGTGGCTTTCATTGCTCTGACACTTCACTGTGTACATGGTGCTGGGGTTTGAACTTGCGTCCTCGTGCATCCCAGGCTAGTGCTGGGGTTTGAACTTGCGTCCTCGCGCATCCCAGGCTAGTGCTGTAACCACTGAGCCACTGCTCCAGACCCTGTCCTTATGTCTTTTAAAGTCTTTCAATTATGATTGACAAATTAAGTAAATAAGTAAACAAGATTAACTTGACAGTGATAAATTCTAAATAATAATGTCTAGACTACATGCTAGCATCAGTCATACTGTGTGAGGACAATAAAATGCAAATTAGATGCCTATTTCTGTTTGTGAGTGCATTTCAAAGTACTTCAGGGCATAGATCAGTAAATCGATGAACATTACTTGAAATAGGTGGGCTTTTAAGGCAGTTGAAGGTGGGGATAGATTTGGTATGCCATAGTGCTATTCAGAAATGAGTCATAGATTAATGAACTGGATAAAGGAAGATACTAAGTAGAGAATCTTTTTTCCCCTCATGTTTTGCATTGTCCTAGCATCATAGCTATTGTATCCTTTACTAATAGATGCTGCTTCCTTAAATACAGTGTGAGAAAAGAACTCTCATGAAAGTTGCTTCTTGTCTCTTCCCTGGGCCTTAATGATGCACAGGGTTTTGTTTTTTAAATCTGATATACTTGTGAATTTTCTAAAATCAGAGTCTACCCACATAAAAACTGTATTCACTAGCAGCTTTCTATCAGGATACCAGTTTGGAGTCAACCTTCAAGAAAATGACTTATAACTCCATTTCCCAGTTACACATGTTTGTTCGTAGTTGATATTTTAATACCTGGGTTCAACAACAAGAAGAGCCAGTAGTTTTACATTAAAGTAAAGTTGGATAGAGTTGTCATAATATAACAGGTTACAGTGATTTTGTCCATTGTTGTCAGCATACCTTAGGAGTGGTTTTAGTGTTTTGTTTTGTTTTTTTCTCATAATGTACATATAACTTGAGAATTTTAAAGAACTCTCTTCGAGAATTTTGTAGAAATTTCATATTCCTTCAAGGTGTAAGGAACTTTGAGACATGACAGATGCTTTTTACCTGTGAATGTTTATAGTGTGAACCAGACATTTTTCTCAGAATCTTTTTTTCTGCATTTGAATTTTAATTTTATTATTAAAACAATAGGAACACAATATCAAAAGTACACTTACAATTGAATAAAATAACCACTGCCTATTTCCATTCCTCTCTACTCCTTGTTCTGCACTCTCACACCCTAGGTAAACATTTTCAACTGTTAGATCTTTACTTTAGTATTTACTCTCATGTCTTCCATATATATATATATTATTTGTCAGTACTAGATGTATCTTTTTTAAAGAGAGAGAAAGAAGGAAAGAGTCAATTTTTATTTATTTTTCATCTGATTTCCATTTTTCTGACACTTGTGTATGTGATGCTGAGGTTAGAACCCAGGTCCTCCTGCTTGCCAGGCAAATGCTATAACCTCTGAGCCTCCACTCCAGCTCCTAAATCTATCTTTTTTGCAAGATTAAAAAAAAAGTATTTTGGGGTGGGAGTGGTTGTTCAGCAGTTAGAGCACTTGCCTGGCATGTACAAGGACCCAAGTTGGAGCTCCAGCACCATATACATAACTAAGTGCTGGAGAAACAAAAACCAGGTGAAAAATAAATAAAATTGATGCTCTCTTTCTTTCTTGAAAAAACAACAACAAAAAAAGGGGGGGGGCATTTTACCTTATTGTTTCCAAGCTGCTCATGTTCTGTCCTTCTAACATAGAATAGCATTATTTTTGACTAAATTATTCAGTGTAAATATTGCTCACTTCTGAGTAAAATAGTGTGTAATAATGATAATTATCTCCTTTCTTCAGTTTATTTTCTTATAATCTTTGTTTTCTTGGAGTTAACACTTGACCCCGTTATTTACTTAGTTTTGTGTGCACCACAGTCTGTCCATACGCTTCAAAATCACTGTACGTTATATTGCCATGTATAATTAAAAAGAATGGAGAGGAAGGGCAAGAGGAAATACTGAGGACTGAATTTGAAAAAGCTATACTCTGTGCTTTTATAAGGATGTCATGGTATAGTCTAATGTCATGTGTATCTGTAGAAGAACAAATAAAATAAATCTAGCTGTCTAGATAGACATATAAATGTTAACAAGATTAAAAAGAAAGAACTGGTAAATCTTTCTCATTGCTATTTTCCTTGTTGTCATCCTGCTATAACTCAGATTGATTGTTAATCACTTGCTGTGTATTTCTTTTTTTTTTTTTTTTTTTAACATTGCTTTATCCCATTCCAGGGAATTCCTTTAGCTTCTTTTTTGTATAGTAACCTCAGTTTCTAGGACCATTTTCTTTTCTGTTGGCCTTCTGTATTTTGCTGATGGCATGGTTACCAGTAGTTTTATTTCAAAGAGTATAGATATCCTTACTTTTTTTTATTGATGTGTTGGCTTGATATGTGACTACCAAAATGATATGTACACATCCTAATTTCTGGAACCTGGTTGTATCTTACTTGGAAAAAGAGGGCTTTGCTGAAGTAATTAAGGATCTTGACATACAGAAGAGATTGACAGAACCAGAACACCCACCAGGTTGGAGGGATGTGACTTCAAGTCAAAGAATACTGACAACCACCAAACTAGAGGAGACAATGACAAGATTTCTTCCTGGAGCCACCAGAGGAAGCTACTTAGTTTGTGGTAATTTCTTATGGCAGCCACCAGAAACTAATATAGCAGATGTTAATGTTTGACAATAATTTTCTCTCAGAGATTTTAAGTTATTTGCCCCATTTTCTTCTATCTCCTCCCCCTCTTTATTTCTGCCATTGATAGGTCCAGTACTATTCTCATTTCCAATTATTTATTCTTTGGAATCTTTTAGGATATTTTTTATCTTTGTGGTTCTAAAATTTTGCAGTGAAATTCCTGGGCAGCTTTATTTTTATTCCTTGTGCTGGGCAATTAGTGGGCTCTTCTGTCTGGTGATGTTTGTGTTCCTCACTTCCGGAGAGTTTGTTTAGCTTGTTTAGCTAATGTCTTTGTTTTCTTTGCTTATTTTTTTTTCAACTTTTTTTTTTTTCTGGAATACCTATAAATGAGTGTTACGTCTTCTGAACTGGATTTTTGATTTTCTTCCAGATTTCTGTCACTCTGACTCTTCTGGAAAAGATTTCCAGCCTGCATGTTGAATTGGGAAGAAAAAAATCTGTTTCATAGTTTTACATTTTGAATACCTTTTGGGTTCTTTCTTTGTTCCTTTCTTGGAATCTTATTTTTATTTCATGTATATGGTATCAATTCTCTCTGAGAAGTTAATTGTATGTGTTTAAACTTTTTCTCATGTTCTATATTGTCTTAGTCTCCTGAGCTCATTTTTGCTGCTTATTTTGGTCTTCATTTTTTGAGTTGGAGGTCTTCCTCAAGTAAATGGTGATCTTCACTGTCTGTTCATATTTAAGAGCTCAGTGCTAAAGAAAGAGTTGATTGAAAGTTTGATGTGAGCTCAGAGTTTACTGGGTGGTGAACTCAGCTAAAGGATAATCAAGTAAAGTTTTTTTTCTTGGGATATGTTAAAGTGTTAGTTTTTATAGTTTTTTTTCTGGAACCCTCTTTTTCTAGCAAAGAATCCTACAGTCTGCAGCCTAAAGGTAAGACATTTGCTGTCAGCATTCTTAGAACAGAATATAGAAATAGTTTTGGGAGCTTTAGCACTCAATACACAAACTTATTCTTTGTACTAATTAGTGTTCCAGAGTCCAAGACCTCTCTGGTTTAATACCTTCAGGGATTAAACTACCTGTCCAAATCTGGAACCAAGGGTTCTTAACTGCATTTTTTATAAAGAAACTGTAATTTTATTTATTTGACAATGCTGGAACTTGAACTCAGGGCCTGTATACATACTAGGCAAGTGCTCTACCACTGACTTATATTCCTATCCATTAACTGTTTCTTAGGTAGACTTTCAGCCAATGTGGCTCAAGTAGCCATGGGTTCAGTCCCTGGTACACACACAAAAAAGTTATTCCATCTATTCAGTTCTACTCTCTTATCTGTGACCATTTTCTCTAGATAGCTTTCTCCTCCTCACCCTTTGCAGCCTCAGGTAACCACTGCTCCCTACCTCTTTGTAACCAACTTTTTTTATCTTCCACATGAGTACGAGGATATTTGTGTATTGGTATTGGTCTTTCTGTTCCCGACTTATTTCACTTAATGTCTCCCAGTTCTTCCATGTTGCTCTAGATACATGGGATTTTGTTCTTTTTTATGGATTAATTATATTCCATCACATATGTATGCATATGCATATATATACACATGTATAACTCCACTTTTTTTTATCCATTCATCCATTGAAGGGTACCTGGGTTGTCCAATGAAGTCTGAGTTGCCACAGAAGGCAGTGTCACCATGTTAATAGGACTCTTCTCCTGTATCATAACAGTTGTATGTGATGAGCTTTGACTCTTCTAGAAACTCTTTCCCAGTTTGGCTGAATCGATATATTTCCCTCTGACATGCAGCACTCCCTAAGATAAACAAGTCATGAGAAGTGGAAGAAAACTTTCCCACAGTGGGAGCATCCATAGGGTCTCTCTCTTGTTGAGTCCTATGATGTCTGTTGAGGCATGACTTATCTCTGAAAGCTTTTCCACAGTCACTACACATATAAGTGTCCTTTCTCATTGGATTCTCTCTTGATTAATGAGACCATACTTGTGTGAGCAGGATTTCCCACACTGTACATACAAAGGGAGACTTTCGTGTGTGAAATGTCTGATGTGGTATCAAGAATGTTTTTTGGCTGAAGTTTTTCCCATATTTGTTGCATATATAAGTTTTTGGGGTTTTTTTTTAGTGTGAGTATGCTGATATATAAGGAGATTGCCTTTTAGATGAAGCCTTTTCTACATTTGTTGCAAGTGTAATGCTTCTCTCCAGTATGGGGAAATTGCCTTTCCACAGTCACTGTATATGTAGGGTTTCTCTCCTGTGTACATTTTCTGATGTGCAGTAAACTGTGATTTCCAGTGGAATGTCTTGTCACCTTCAGAACATCCATACTGTTTTTCTCCTATGTGAATTTTCCAATGTTCAGTGAGCCAGCACTTTCTGGAGAAGTCCTTCCCAGCATCCATGAGGTTACTCTTCTTTATGATGATGATGTGGTGGGACTTCTTGAGGAAGAAGTGCATACATAGGCCTTCTCTGTATTTTGAGTTCTCTGATGTGAATTTGTATTTACAGAATTTCCACATTCAGGGAATTTAATTTCAGTATAAAATTGTTCATGCCTGGCATGGAGGAATGATTTTCTATCTCCATTATCCTCAGCAGGATACTTTACTTTGTAGATTTTGTGCTAGTTGACTAGTCTTAAATTTAATTTCTATGTTTCCTCATATAAGTAAAATATATGATTTTGCCTTAAAGGTGATTTCATGACTAGTGTACCTGTAAATGATTATCAGCTTTCTTGATTTCTGAATGAATTTGACTGGATTTTATCTTCTACTGTCCAAGATTCTCCTTGTAGCAATTTGGAGAGGGCTTCTGGCTTGAATCCCCACTGCCACTGGGTTGCCATAGTTCTCCAACATCACATCTCAGTACAGGTCATTTTTTTTTTTTTTTTTTTTAAAGAGGAACAGTGAGAGAGAATCAACTTTATTTAGTTTTTCACTTGGCTTTCGTTGCTACAACACTTTGTTGTGTACATGGTACTGGGGTTTGAACTCGCATCTTCGCACATGCCAGGCAACCACTGCGCTACCTCTCTCTCTCTCTTTTTTATTAAGAGTATATAGAGATACAAATGAGAGGGAAACATTATCAAACCATCAATAATCAATGTATATATACATAGCTATCCAGTGGTAATGCCTAAACATGGATGACCACCTTGAGTTTCACCTGTTGCAGTTACCCCCAGAAGAACTCTTGCATAAAATGGGTATCTCGTGGAGGAAAAACCTCTGCTTCTGAGATGGTTTTCACCTATATTCCCACTCTCCAGTATCCTAGGAGATCTTCAAATACCCTCTCCCCACCCCTCCCCCTCCCTACGTCTCCCAGTATCCTAGGGTGCCATCCCCCTATAATGCTGACAGTCATACAATTTGAGGTTATTATTAGTTTAGCCGTTTAACCTACTGCTTCCCCAAGTATTCTAGCTTCCACATATGAGAGAAACCATTCAGCCCTTGAGTCTCTGAGATTGGGATGCTTCACTTATCATAATTCTTTCCATCTTCATCCATTTGATATCAAAAGCCATAATATCATCTTCTCTAATGGCCGAGTAGTATTCCATTTTATATATGTACCATAGTTTTTGTATCCACTCGTCGAGTGAGGGGCATCTGGGAGAAAAACTGAAAACATTTCCACTGAATTCAGGTACTAGACAAGGCTGTCCGCTCTCCCTCTCTTGTTCAATATAGTCCTTGAAACACTTGCCAGAGCCATCAGGCAAGACAAGGAAATCAAAGGTATTCGTATAGGAAAAGAGGAAGTTAAGTTATCCTTATTCGCTGATGACATGATTCTATACCTAGAAGACCCACTAACATGGCCAGAAAACTCCTAGAGCTTATAGGAGATTTTAGCAAAGTAGCTGGCTACAAGATCAACTCCAGCAAATCACTAGCGTTTCTTTACTCCAGCAACAAATCCGCAGAAGAAGAAATCAGGAAATCTCTCCCATTCACCATCACTTCCAAAAAAATGAAATACTTGGGCATTAACCTTACAAAGGAAGTTAAGGACCTCTTCAAAGAAAATTATCAAACACTGAAAAAAGAAATTACAGAAGACCTGAGTAGATGGGAAAACATTCCATGCTCATGGTTAGGCAGAATCAATATAATAAAGATGGCCATTCTACCCAAAGCCCTTTGCAGATTCAATGCATTCCCCATCAAGATACCTATGGCATTCTTCACAGATATAGAAAAAGCTATTCGCCAGTTCATATGGAGTAACAGGAGACCCAGACTAGCCAAAACACTACTCTATAGAAAGGAAGGAATAGGGGGTATCTCAATCCCTGATCTGAAATTATACTACAGAGCCGTAGTAGTAAAAACAGCTTGGTATTGGTATCAAAACAGAACCGAAGATCAGTGGAACAGAATAGAAGATCCGGAGACAAACCCCCATATCTTTAACTATTTGATATTTGATAAAGGGGGCAAAAGCATAGTGTGGAAGAAAGATAGCCTGTTCAACAAATGGTGTTGGACAAACTGGACAGCCATATGTAGACAACTGAAGCTGGGTCCATATCTTTGGCCCTGCACAAAATTTAAATCAAAGTGGATCAAAGACCTGGATATTAAGCCTACGCCTTTAAACTTACTAGAAAAAGAAGTAGGGTCAACACTACAGCATATAGGAGTCGGCAGCTACTTCCTTAACAGAACTCCTATGGCTCATGCTGTAAAATCAAGAATAAATGAATGGGATGCAATTAAACTAAAAAGTTTCTGCACAGCTAAAGATCTAGTCAAGAGCATCAAGAGAGAACCTACAGAATGGGAGAAAACTTTTGTCTGCTATACCTCGGACAGAGGGCTAATATCCAGAATATACAGGGAACTAAAGAAACTAAAGTCCATACTCACAATCCAATCAATAAATGGGCTAAAGAACTCAAAAGGAACTTCTCTGCAGTGGAAGTCCAGAAAGCCCATAAATATATGAGAAAATGCT
>PVKS010020992.1:18221-36115 GCA_004027875.1 Aplodontia rufa | reverse complement strand
TGCCTGTCTCTGTACATGCTTTATGCATACTTTTAATCTTCAAACCAACTGTTTAAAGCAGATACCATTATCTTTTCTATTTTATAGACAGAAAAGCATGAGATTTTGAGAATTTAAGTGATTTTCCTAAGGTCAAATAGTATGTGAGTTCACATGGAGTGTGAACACAGATAGTCTGACTCCTTTGCTATCATTCATGCTAAGGAAATTCTTTCTGAGAAGGTGTCATTTGAGACCTGAATGATGAGCAGGCAAGGGGTTGGTAGAGAAATACTATATAAAGCCCTAAAATGAGAAAGGAATCCTTCACTTTTAGGAAATTAAAGGCAGCCAGTGTGCCTGGAGTATAATTTGTGGAAGCAATAATATCAGAAGTAGGACTGCAGAAAGCAGGTGCAAGGAACTAGGATTTGATTCTAGTAACTACAAACCTTAAAAGTAGGCAGTGATTTAACCTAATTTATGTTTTTAAAACATCTTTCTAGATGATATGGGAAGAATAAATTGAAGACAATTTATTAACAATTCAGCAACTGTTAGCAAGTTCATAGAGTATTTATTATGGCAGGCTTTGTTCTAAATGTGGGAGATTCAGCTAAAAAACAATACAGACAAGGTCCCCCACTCTGGAGTACGTATTAGATTGGTGAAAGCACATACACACACATACACACCCCTACCCCCTGTTACAGTAACAATTTCTCCTTTTCCCATTAGACATTTTCCGCAGAATGCAAATTCTAGTATCTCCATCTTTAAACAAATACCAAACCAAAAAAAAAAAAATCTTTTTTGGCTTCTTATTCTTCTCTAGCTATCAACCTATTTTTATATTTCTTCAACCAGAAAAACTTCTTTAAAGATTACTTTGTGGCAGCACAGCCCCCAGTTACCTTCTCATTGCACTACAATCAAGTTCCTCTCTTTTACCCTACTAAAGCTGCCACTGTCAATGTCACCACACTATCATCTCAAAGTCAAATTCTCATGCCGTTCCTCATCTAGCCTTTAATGATATTAGTTTCGCCTTCCTGAAAAACTTCTCTCTTAGTTTCTATGCCACAACACTCTTCGGGTTTTCTACTTTGCTGGCCTGTCCTTCTCAATTTAATTAGGAGGCAACATCACACGGTGACTAAGGGCATGCTCTTCCAGATTTAGCTCTGAAGACAAGTTGCGCAGTGGATATGAAAAGAAATAGATGGATTTAGCTTCAGTTTAGAAGTAGAACCAATAGAACTTTAGTATGAACATGGAGAATGAGGGAAAAGGAGAAAAATGGCTTGTTCATTAAGAAACTGGCATAATTACAGAGCTAGTCAAAGAATCCTGGGTAGAAAACAAGAAAATGGTTTGAGAGATAATAAAGTTTGTAACCAAATAAAAAGCTAGCAAACTTTACCTTTAAAAAATCACCTGACCTTAGAAATGAATTCATTTGATGTCTTTCCATTGAAATTAATCCTTGAGAGGGGTAATGTGATTTATCAAAGTCATACAAATAATTGGCGATAGAACGTGAGAGAGAACACCAGGTTTCCCAGAACCGCTGCTAGGAAGCTATGTAAACTATGGAACCAACCCAGATGCCTCTTGCTGGATGAGTGGATTCAAAAACTGTGGTATATACATACAATGTAGTTCAACTCTGGTATTAGAATGATATCATGGCACTTGCAGCCAAATGGATGGAGATGGAAAAAAATTATGCTGAGTGAAATATGCCAAACTCAGAGACTTACGGGCCGAATGTTTTCTCTCATATGAGGAAGCTAGAGAGAGTAAAATCTATGACAGATTGAAAGTTACCTCTAAGCTCAAAAATAAACTCAAATAGGTAAATTTTTACTTAAGCAGGGGAAACTATAACTATTAAGCTGGGGGGAGAAGGGAGGGGGACATGAAGGGAAGGGAGGGATTAGGGGGGTTATCAATACAGCTGGGAACTCTTGACTCCTATGAGAAGCCCAACTACACATAGGCAGGCAAAGAAAATTCAAAAATTAATATGCATGTACAGGCTTAGTTCTACCTATAACATTGGGGTAAAACATGGGAGCAGGAAGTGGTTGAAGCAGGGAGACCCTGGACTAGGATCGGCCTTAATTTACTTTGTCAATATCCATCTATGCATGAATATGTAACAACTATTCCCTCCAACATGTAAGACTATGTCGAACAAATACAATAAATTTTGCAAAACAAACAAACAAAAAAAGAAGCTAGGATCAGGATCAGGTAACCATTATTCACAAACTGGCAAAATACTTATTATGTTCCTCCTCTTTTCCTCCTGACCAATGCAATAAACTATTTTAATACAATTTGGGGCTTACTCAATCTAGTTATTAACTGCACATTTATATTTCCTTAAAAAAAGCAAGGGAAGTAAAAGCAGACAATATAAGAACCAGTATTATCCCAGGGAGAATAATACAATCTATTGTAAAAGTCAATTATTAGGCTGGGTGCAGTGATAAATACCTTAATCCCAGCTACTTGGGATGGTGAGGCAGGAAGACTACAAGTTTGAGGACAGCCTGGTAGGCTTAGTGAGACCCTGTTTCAAAATAAAATGTGAAAAGGGCTAGGGACATAGATCAGTAGCAGAGCACTTGCCTAGCGTAAGGGAGGCTCTGGGTTCAATTCCCAGAATAAAAATAAAATAAAATCAATTACTGATATTTACTCATGTAGACTACCATAAAAGTTCAGGTATACATAAAATTCCTTCTCAAGTAGTTTATATTCTAATTTGCAGGATAATACCTATAAATAATGCAGGGCCATGGAAGAGATGTTATAAGCCAGTATTAGATTAATTGCCAAATGAATTCTATAAGCAGAATTTTTAAAAAATACTCTGGAGAAAGTCTTAAGGAAAGGTTTAAGCAAAGTCTTGAAGGACAAGTAAAATTTTAAATAGTAAATCAGGAGGGTGATTAAATCAAGAAACACATAGGGTGTTCACTAGAGTGCTAGGCCTGGGACTGGGATAGAGGAGGGTAAAGAGAATGAGTTATTCTAGATTGAGTGAGTAGAGACATTCTCTTTGAATTTGAGCCTCAAGGAATGTGATATCGTTAAGAGAGAAAAATAATATTCTAAGGTAGGGAGAACAAGTAAAAATCACCACTACATCACCTGCCTGTATTTTACACTCAATAAATCTTATACACTTAATTTATTGGCAAAAGAATGGATATGAATTCCTGAACCTGAATTTAAATTATTCTGCAAATTCCTTTCAAGCTGTTTCTCCATTAATAATAACCACTAAGAAGAACAGGTACAAAAATGGACATAGATGTGTTTTAGAAACAGAAAACATATCTAAATTATAAACATCAGTTCAAAAGATGGGAAAAGAGATTGTAATATGATGCTTAGATACATAACGTGAAAAATGAAAAACCGAATTATGATCATTCTGATATGGATTTTAGTACTTTTTTTTTACTTTACATATATTTACATTTACACTTAACTGTAGTTTTTCATGTGTGTGCTTCATCTGCCTTGCCAGATGATAAGCCCCTGCAAGTGGTAAGCAGATCTTAAACATGGCACCTGACATAAGCTTTTAGTATTAGCTAAGTTGATATTTCAAGGCAATAAATCATTTTACTGTGCTTTGAGTCTCTCTCTCTCTCTCTCTCTCTCTCTGTGTGTGTGTGTGTTTTCAAAATCCCATTAACTTGCAAAGGATTTGAAAGAATTCATGATATTACAAAAAGTTAATAGGAAAAAGTACAGATGAAAAACAGAATAAAATCCAGTTTACAGAGATAGAAAAGGAGGGTAATTGTGGTAATTAATACTGGGGGCCGTGGCTAATATTTCCTAGCAGCCATGGGAATAACACAGTATGACAATCTACCATCAAGCGATGTATTTACATTCATCTGCAGACACCGACTTTTCCCTGTACCAAAACCCTTAAGGAACTTTAATCAAGTGGGCTTTCCTGTAACAGACACCACTGCAGGGAGTGGTGGTGCGTACTGTAAGCTTAGCGATGCGAAGGCTGAGGCAGGAGGATTACAATTCATAGCTAGACTGGGCAATTTAGCGAGACCTTGTCACAAAATAAAAATTTTTAAAGGGCTGGAGATGTAGTTAACTGGTACAGGGCCCCAGCGTTCTATCTCCAGTACTGACCAAAAAAGGCATCAACAGTCTACAGGGCACATCTATGGACACAGAGGTATTACTAAGACTCTTCATAAAGTCTGAGGGGGAAAATGAGCAAAGGCACAGAGTAAACTTGAAGGGCCGCCGAAGTTATTCACTTGATGTTTGAGCTTGTTAAACAGAGCAAGGACCTCCGTTAAGATGAAACCACCAATGCCTCCACAATAGAATCCAGTTTCCTCCCTAGAACTCCAGCTTAGGTGTGGCACCCACAAAACAGCACCTGGGGCGCTCAGCAGGGCAATGAAAGGTCAGCATTACCCCAGCAGCTGGCTGACAGCCTAGGGTTCAGGCGGGGCTGGGCCCGGCCCTGAGGACAGTCTCAGCACGGCCTCAGGTGACAGCTTTCAGGTGGGCGGCTGCTAGGGGCACTAAACGCCTGGAGTGAGTGTGGGTTTTGGACCGACAGACCGGGCTGGAAGAAAGAGAAGAGCGCAGGCCACCGCATCGCACAACTGCAGGGGGCATCGAGGTAATCCCCTCCTAGCCACAAAACAAAGGAGTGACAAAAGCATCTAAAGCTAAGAAAATCCTCTTCTCTGTGGGACGTAGGAGGTATCCGCGACCCCAGGAATAATAAGGTGCTCAAATCCCACTCCTCCCTCAGACCCCGGAGCTCACCCACCTGCAACTGCAGTCTCCGAAGTCTCCACCCCAGGCTCTCTGCTTACAGAAGACTGATTGCGATTGGCTTGTACCGCTGTCCGATTAGCGTGAGTGGCGTAACTGATCCCTCCCTCCGCTCGCCTACGGGACCACGCCCACGTGACGTAACACGATGCGGCAGAGCGCAGAGGTCTTTCTTGGTAACCGCCCCTACGTCCTCCTCTCCCCGCCGCGTCCCCCCCTCCGCCGCTATCTTCAGGAGGAGAACGTTGAGTTTGGGGCGGGGCAGAGTAGGCTCTGGGCGGGCAATGTGCCTGCCAAGGCCGCGCGGCGCCCCGCCTCCCACGCACAGACGCTGGGAAGAAGGGGGTGGGGTTACGGTAGCTTCCGCGCCATCAGGCCCGAGTTGACGGCGAGGTCTGTGTTCAGTGTATGGTTTTCCCCGCCAAACGGTTCTGCTTGGTGCCATCCATGGAGGGCGTGCGCTGGGCCTTTTCTTGTGGCACTTGGCTGCCGAGCCGAGCCGAATGGCTGCTGGCGGTGCGATCGATCCAGCCCGAGGAGAAGGAACGCATTGGCCAGTTCGTCTTTGCCCGGGACGCTAAGGCAGCCATGGTACTACAGGTCTTTGGTATTTAGAGCCGAGAAAGCAGATCTTGGGGGTGGTGGGCCGGACTGTGGAGACCCACCCTCCCTCCTTGCCTTGGACCTCGGAGCTCTAGGACACTTGTGGCCCGCCTTGGGGGAGGGTGGTCGGCGCTGCGGGTCTCCCGCGTGCGCACGGCCTGGTCTCCACCTTCTTTGTAGCCTCCTGGGAGGCCTTAATCCTGGTAAAAATTGGCTCCTCCCCCATGCAATCGAAAATAGAGACCCTACTGAGTCGTAAAACAAATGTGGGGAGGACGTACGAAGTAATATTTTTTTCTGTAGTGATTTGTTTTGTATTTATATATTTTAAGTGTTACCAAATTGTATTTTTTTCTTTTGCTGGATTCATAGCCCAATTTTAATCTGCCTTTTACATAGTCCACTACTGTCCCAAGGACACCGTGCATATGCACAGAAAGTATCCACGGTGTGTCTTAGCTTGTATCCTTGCGCCCCATGGTACTGGAAGAGGCCAAGGCCAATCGCCTGTTTTCAATGAAACTGATATTCAGGGAGGATGCAGTACTGGGCATACCTTCCTGACTACAGAGCTTGAGAAAGTTCGTTAAAATACATGTATATGTTTTAATTGTGTATTTTTCTAGCAACAAATGGCAAATTAGGTTTCAAAATGAACCACTTCACTGTGTAGCATAGTTTTAAACAACCTTTAATTACCATCATTTCCAAAACATTTCTTAAAAATCTCAGTATTTAAACGCTGAAATATGGGCTAGTTAATACTTTAATCAAGTCATATTAGTGAATATTTTTTATTCTTAAATAATTTGTATAAAAGTGATTTTGAAAGTCCTGCAGATTTTAAAAGTCAGTGTTGAAATGGAGGGAATAAAATGCAAGGAATTTTAAAAATATTATATACCTAGTCATACCCTTGGAGCTTTTTTTGGTGCATTTTTAGTATTTTTTTTTCTTACTAATTAAAGGAAATGTGAGAATGGAACAAGATACTCATTTTTGAAGCTGAATGATCAGTGCATAGGACTTGGAAATTCTCACATATATTCACTGATATAGATAAAACCCCAGGGGCTACTTGCTGTGGAATTTTATAACAAGAGACCCAAAATATTCAGAGTAACCTAAAATGTTCAGTAATAGGGAAATAGCCAGTGCCATATCGAATCTTAGTAATATGAAATATACTACAAACCAAACTGATATGTATAGACATGAAATAATCCCTAACACTTAAAAGGTTTATAAGTTAGAATACTACATTCAAGATGATGTCATATGTGTTTATATAGAGAGTTAACAAAAACATGTAGAAATACATATATTTAAATACCTAGAAGACTGGAAGGATGCCTGCTGATAATATTGTTTACAGGTTAAGGGGAAGAAACTGCTAATCAATATGGTATCCTTCAGTCTACTTAAGAATTGCTTGATCTAATGCGTCCTATTTAATATTTATGTACTTCCAAAACATGCAAATTTTAGAAGCCAGAAAAAAATATATTTTGTAAACAATGTTCCTGTGTTTAGAAACATCAATACATATCAAATTTTTATATACTTAACAGGCTGGTCGTCTGATGATAAGGAAATTAGTTGCAGAGAAATTGAATATCCCTTGGAATAATATCCGTTTGCAAAGAACTGCAAAAGGAAAACCAGTTCTTGCAAAAGACTCGTTGAATCCTTACCCTAATTTCAACTTTAACATCTCTCATCAAGGGGACTTTGCAGTGCTTGCTGCTGAACCTGAGCTACAGGTTGGAATTGATATAATGAAGACTAGTTTTCCAGGTAATGTTGCAAGTATTTTAAAGTATTTTCTTTTTGAATTATGCATTGATTTGTTTCAGTTAAGCATTTCCCACAGTTCATCAGTAAGTTGTGAGCTTATTTAAAAGAGTTATCTCGGTGGTAATATATATTCTAGTTCTTAGGTGGTGATGACATATTTGTGTTACATATAATTGCAACTTTTGTTTAGCACATTTATATTAGTAAAAATGAAGAGCACACTCTATTAAATTTATGTTTCTTATATATTACCTTGGAAATTTGTTAAAAGTAGTTGGTTTTTTTTTAAGAGGGAGAGAGAGAATCAATTTTATTTAGATTTTCATGTGGTTTTTGTTTTTCCAACATTTGGTTGTGTATGTGATGCTGGGGTTCAAACCCGGCTCCTCACGCATTCCAGGCAAGCACTCTACTGCTGAGCCACAGCTCCAGGCCCTGTTATTGGTAGTTTTAGGAGCTGCTAACCCTTAGTAAACTCAGGCACTTTTAATATATACTATATATAGGTTCTCTTAGCTGCTGTATAATCAGCATTATTGATGTTTAGTGAGTAGTAAACTGTGTACCATAGTATTATATTAAGCTCTTTACATATGTTCTCTGAATTCTCTCAACTATCCTATGACAAACATACCATTTTCTTCATTAGAAGATAAGAAACAGGCTAAGAAGAAAACTACTGATAAGAGAACCCATGTCTTCTTAATTTCACATTAGATTAGATTAATCTCCATACTGTCTGCACTTTAGGTTCTTTGCTTATGTAGTTCTCTTGATCTGGAAGGCCTCTGTTAACTTTACCCCTCACCCCCATTTCTGTATAGATTATTTTTATTTACTGGTAAGATTTCACCTCACCTGTACTTTAGGGAAACCTTTTATGAACATTCAGTCTAAGATAGGTTCTTACATTGTAGGCGGTGATATTTCTCCTTTGTCCTAGTATCATATGTCAGTTATAATTATTCATTAAGATGTTGAATTTTCTTTCTTGGGGTGCTTATAAGTTCCATGAGAGCAGAAACCCTATTAAGTACAACAGTTTGAGCACTATCATCTCTTAATGCCTTGCCTAGTACATAAAAGTGCTCAATAAACATTTGTCATATAAATGAATAAACCTGTATTTAACCTTCAGAGTGTGGTTGTGAATCTCATCTCACCTTTGCTTTGATTGTCTTTGCATTTGTCCATTAGCCGTTTTCTGACCTGCTGGTAAATAGCAGGGGGCTCTACTAGTGATGATGTAAAAAAATTTTGATCTAGATTCCATGATTAAACACAAGGGATTTTTTTAACCTTCTGAAATCGGTAGCTACCTTTTGTATGAATGTGGATATGTGCATTTTTCTCAGTGTCTTAGTTTATTTTCTGATACTATAACAGAATACCTGAAATTGGATGATTTATAAAGAAAGAGGTTTGTTTTGACTCATGGTTCTGAAGCCTGGAAAGTCCTAGGGTGGTAGATGACCCTGGCAAGGGCATTATGCTGGTGCTGCTTCAACTCACAGTGGAAAGTGGAAGGGCACATGTGAAAGAAAGAAAATAGGAGTAGTACCCTAACTTTAAAACATCCTGTTTTTGACATAACTGATCACTCCCACAAGAGCAAGAACCCACTCCCACAAGAATCATAGTTCTGAGGTATTCATGAAAGGCATAGAAAGTACAGAACAACCACTGCTATAGAATAGTCTGAGTGATCATGGGGATAACACCATATGTTTTTATAGCTTTGAGTTGTCCTTACATGAGCCTTTCTTAAAATCAGAAATAGAGAGGTTATTAATCTTTAGAATGTAGTCAGCAAAACTACACAGCAGTGATTGGCCCAGTGGGATTATGTCTGCCAGGAAATGATGCCTGTGAGAAACAGATTTTATTACTAATTGACTTGATGTGTAGCCTGGGCTTATGGTCAATAGGGTAAATAAGGAATAACTAATTCAAGCTTTTAATAGATGATGGGAACAGAGTTGAACAAAAATTGTAGATTCAGTTTCCTATTAATGTTTTATTAGATCTTTCCCTTGTAGCTTGATTGATCTTATTTGACTAATCGCAATATGTAGGGCTTTTCCTTCTTAGATTGTTTCATTGCCAAAAAGCTATTGTTATGTCCAGTGACATATGGAGGGGGAGTGAGAATTTCCAGTTGTAACTAATATTATCACCATGCACTCATTTCTGAAGTAGGAATGATTTCTTAAAGAGGGTGGGTATATACAGGTTTGTTTCGGTGGATGTTCATTTCAGTTGCTCTACTTAACAGAATGAGGAAATTGATTGAGATGTTCCTATAAGTCTTGCTAAATGATGAAAAGTAAAACTTAGGGTAGCAGCAAGGGAAGTACTGTCCTTTGTAGTGGACATTGTCAACTACTAAGAAATAGTTCTGGTGGGGAAAACATTATTAGTATATTGAAAGAGCCAGTTCCATTATACCCATCAGTGTCTGAATGTAAGCCTCCCGGAGGAACTTGGGAGTCTTTCTTCCTCCTTACATTAACCATTTCTGCTATGTGCAGCTCTTTTCCCCACCTCTCTTGGTTCTCCCATTGCTGCTGTGGTAGAACAGGAGAAGATATAATGATGGATCTAGGAAATTCTTGATTTCTTCTTTCTAGGTATGCCCACAATTAAGGTTAATGAAGAAGTTATCAAGGCAGCTTTATACAAATGAAACTGGTCCACACTCAGCACTCACTATTTATTCAGTAAATAACTTTCCAGAGAAAACAGCTTATTGGAGGTTGGGCACCCTAGCATACAATTGCCAGTGTGGGACATTCTTAACCCTGTGAAAAATGGTGTTTGTTTGGTCAGGTTTTTCCTTTGTTTTCTAACTTGTGTCTACCATTAAAGGTATTTGTGATTTTAAGTATAAAGTAAGTACAATTTTTTTATTTGTTCAGTTTTGTTACCATTTTTATAAAATAAGACAAGGTGCAATAGGCAAGATTACAATATGAAAGTGACAGAGCCCTTCCATGACATCGTCTCTTCTGCCCTATTTTAATAGTTTCCTATTTGGTCACCTCTTTTCACTTTCATCCTTAGTCACTACAATCTCCATACATAGTAGAATGATTGTTTGAAATACCTTCATAAGTTTTCTCAAAACCATTTAAATTGGTTCTCATTGCATGTACAATAAAATCTAAGCCCCTTAACATAAATAACCCGCTTGTCTTGTTCTCATCTACTTCTGCATTCCCAGACCTTTTTACCACTTCTCATCCGCTTCCTTTAATCACGGTTTTCTGTTCACATTGGTTTGTTTGGGGTCATTGCAAAAAAACTTATCCCTCTACTGTATTCTCCTACTCTTTTCTTGACACCTGAGACTTGAAAAATGAGAAGTAGTACCTCCTCAAAAAGAACTTTCTTGACACTTGATCTTTTTTTCCTTCATGGCCCTTTTCACTTATAATTATGGCTTAATTATTTTGTTACCTCACTCATTAGATGACTCCCAAGAACCATGCTTGTTTTGTTATTTTTGCTTCAGTATACTGTGCCTAACATGGTGTCTAGCATATAGCATATGCTCAATAAGTGTTTATTAAATGTACAAATGACAGAAAAAAAGTTTAGTGGACCTCTCTCCTTAATTCCTCTTAAAATATTCCTTAAGTTAGTTGAAAATGAGAAAATAAAATATAAAATAGAATGAAGGACTATTGTTATGTTAGATTCTTGTTGGAATATAAACTAGTCTCATCAGTGAGTTATGATAAAAATGGTTCTTCCTTTTAATCTTCTTCCTCACCTGTCCACCTCTAGCTTTTTTCTTTTCTCCATCTTTATTTTGCTCAACTTCTGTTTTCAGTTTTGCGGCTACTGTAATCTATTCCATTGTCTTTTTTTTCTAGGATGACCTATATTCTTCTAAATCCTCATTTTACAGGATAGGAACAGGGTTAAAACAGTTTTTTTTAAAGATTTGATGTAGAGTTTAAGTAGCTTTAAAGAAGCTTTAAAGTAGCTTTCTTTTTGTACTCTGAATTCTTTATCGAAAAGTCAAATTTCTACTTGCATATTTTGCCCCTTCCAGGTTACAGGTGGATCTTTTCTACTGTCCATAGGATTTGTGTGTGGAACTAGTATTTATTAAGTGTGACATTATGTTAAATTAAATGCCGTATATGTTTTATTTCTTTCTCTTAAGTGTAGGGTGTAAACTGTCATTACTATTTTATAAGAAAGATTCAGACACTTGCTTAGATGACTTAGCTAAAAAATGTAGAAGACCAGATATCTAGTCTGCATTCTACAGTATGACTTCTCAATCAGATTTTATCGATACCTATTTAAAGATTTGCAAATATGAAATTATGAAAAATTCCAAGGAATTGGGATAAATAAATATAAAGTTTTTGTGAAGAATAATGTCTAAGAAGGAAAATATGTGATAGGGACCTTGCCTTACCACTTTTTACAAAACTTCTATTAGGCCTTGTACAAGAATATGTTTTTAGCAAAATAATAGGCAACTAGGAGAGTTAAGAAAAAGCGTGTTACATACACATAACATTTTAAGCAATGAATAAAAGATTAAGTGATGGTGGTAGAATTGGTTAGCCATCCAAGTGTAAAATATACTTCAGACACAAATTTTGGAGTAAATATAGATTAAATATAAAAAAATTGTAATTTTAGAATAAAATGAATAACAGATGCCAATCAGATTTGTAAACAATTGGAGAATACCCCTGGTGCAAGGGAGAATGCTGGAAAAGAACAATTGTATAAAGTAAAAATTACTGCAGCTTTTTTTGGGAAAATAATCTTAAATTAAAAAATGCATAAAACCTTTTGATTTAGTGGTTGTTTCTTTCCAAAAGATAGTAAAATGTATCTGGATATATTCATAATGATATTTAAAAAACAAAATCTGAATGCTATTTATAAGAATTGGGTAAGTAAATTGGAGAACATGCATTCCACAGATCATTATGTAAAAGAATGAATTAGGCCAGGTGTGCTGTCATACACCTGTAATCCCAGTTACTCAGGAGGCTGAGGCAGAAGAATTGCAAGTTAAAGGCCAGCCTCAGCAATTTAGTGAGGCCCTAAACAACTTAGCAGGACCTTATCTCAAGAAAAGAATTAAGTCTCTAATCTGAAGGGATTTAAAATATATATTGTTAGTAAAGTTGAATCACAGAAAAAAATAATGTCCTGTGTATTAAAATACATGCTCCTAAAATAATTTTTTTTTGGACTCAAGAAATTAGAAGAAATTTCAAAGGCTATGGGGCTCAGATATGTTTCTTTGAAATAAAAAATGTTCCATGAACTGTTTTTTAATATTTTGGGAGAAAATCAGTCCTCATTACTAAATTCAAGCAAAGAACTGAAATCTTCCCTTTGCAAAATCTTTTAATCCCACTTTCAACAAAAAGTTATTAGTGAAAATAGAACCTGTTTGGGAAACATTAAATAGACTAGTTTCTGCAGAAAATTGAATCACTGATATATGACAAACCTGAGAATCATTTCCAGAATTAAAAGGAAATGAATTAGGAGATAAATAGGATTAACTAGAGATTTCAGCATACAAAAATGCATATTGAAGATGATGACAGATTAAATGGATAAAAAAATGAAATATTGTATTGAAAACTTCAGAAAATTTGGAATTGGACAGGTTGACTATCAGTTCAAAGGCAAAAGTTCTACCAAAAAAAAGTTCTATTATTGCACTGAATACTACTGAATTGTACACTTAAAAATGGGCAGAATTGTGTATATTTTATCCCTCCCCCTAAAAAATGAAGAAATAGCTTATAGTATCAGAATTCAGTTTTGTGGGGGGTTAAAATAGCCCTACCAACCTCCAAATAATAAAATAGTAGACTCAAATTTCTCTTCTGTAATAGTAATAGAACCATACAATCATGTTTCTAAAATTGTTGGTGTATCAAAAAAATCAGCTGAGATTTTTGTCCTTATAAGTGCCACAGACCTATTGAGCCCAGAATTTCAGAGTACAAGCAAGAATTCTATACTTAAATAATTTTCCCAATTGATTGTTAGGCATATTAATGTTTGGGAAACATCCTATTGGATATAATTTACAGAGCCAACGAAAAAAAAAGTTGTAATTCATCAGCTTTTTTTTCTTTTAATTCCTGAAATGATCAGGAAACCATTAGATGCTTGCCTCACACTGTACAACAAAATTAAAGTTTTAATAACAATTACTAGAACACAAAAGAATTGTGTATTTGATTATACTTCTGAAAGAAGGATGCCTTTTTAGCTTAGAAGGGTTAAGAAGAAACCACAAGTCAACCAGTGTGATTTCGTATTAAATCACCTTTTATAAACCAGGGAATTATGGCAAAGGTTGATACTGTTAAAATGCTTTTAAGTATTGATGAGAAAACCACATAAACCTTACTTGATGAATGCACAAAGCACTTGATACAACAGTAGACTAAAGAGCGATGGATATAAATATAGGAATAGAAATAACAGCTACCACAGTCATAAAGCTAATCTTCATTAAGTTCTTGGAATCTCCAGGCAGTTCATATGTTTATTCCTTAATCTACCAGGCTTTGTCCCTAGACATGTTTAATAAATATGCCAGAGTGAATGAGCTGGTATTTGAACATTTGACTCCAGAAAGAGAGAACACTTGACTATGTGTCTACTTATCTATTCTTCAAATTGTATACATGTGCATATTAGTTTCCTAGGGCAGCCTAACAAAGTACCACAAACTTAAGTGTTTTAAAACATGAGTTTATTCTCTGACAGTTCCCATAGGCTATAAATCAGTCAGAGTGTCAGCAGGTTCCAGGAGAGAATCCTTCCTTGTCTCTTCCTAGATTTTGGTGCTTCCAAGCAATTCTTGACTTATAGCTGCTTTGCTCCGCATTTTGCCTCCACCTCCATGTGGCCTTCCTTCTCTTCTATGTATGTCAGTTTCTCTTTTCATAAGGACCCAGGCATTGGATTCAGGGCTCACCCTAGTCAGATATGACCTCATCTTAATTTGATTACATCTGTAAGAATTTCTTTGCAAATAAAGCACATTCTGAAGTTTTGAGTGGATGTAAGTTTTGGGAGATGCTTTTCAACCCAGTATAGTTCATCCTCTGCCTACTCCACCCAAAAGTTATATTTATTCCACATACAAAATCAATTCACCTTGTCCCAGTATCCCCATGGCTTAACCCATACACATATTAACTCTAAATCCAAAAATCTCTTCTAAATATTATCAATTTAAAAAGTTGAAGATTTCATCATCAGAATCATCTACATTAGGTATGAGCCATCTAAGGACAAGATTTCTTTCCATCTGTGGACCTGTGAAACTAAAAAACAAGTCATCTAAAGTACAGTGGTGAGAGAAGAATAGAATAAATATTTCCTTTTCAAAACAGATAATTCGAAAGGGAAGAAACAGGATCATGGTTCTCAAGCAAGTTTGAAATCCAGGAGGGAAATTTCCATTTGGTCTCAAAGTCTGCAAATAATGGCTGCTTACTCTGTCATGGGCCCCTAGGATGGTACCACCTGCTTTGCCCTGGGCCCTCTTTCTTGCTCTTGGAAGTCCTTGGTTGAAGGATAACATTCCCAGTGTGGCAGTTCTAGCTTTGGTGGCCTGTTTCTAGCCAACCTATATGTATAGCTATATGTACTTTTAAATAAACACACAGAAGACCAGTTGAAGTTCTGGACAGCCTAAGTGTAAGCCTCAAGTTTAGATACCATATTTCAGTCTAGTGTGTTTTCTCCTATACTTCACATGTTGAGATCTTAAAGAGATCCTTTGTCAATTACAAAAGAGGTTTTGTATGTGTAGTTTATGAATCTATAATGACAGTTCACACATTTTTTTTATTTTGGGTTTGCATCTTAATAAATACCTGGATAGATAAGCTGATAATGGTAGTATTACTGTGTACACTTTATTTTTCTTAAGGAAGAAAGAGAAAATGAGAATCAATTTTATTTATTTTTTTCATCTGACCTTTGTGTTGTGGTGCTGGGGTTTTAACTTGGGTCCTTGTGTGTACCAGGCAAGTGCTCCAACCAACCACTGAACCACTGCTCTGGCCCCAACTGTGTACACTTTAGAAGACTGTCACCTTTAACAGAAGTAACACTAAATGTAATCATTCTGAAAAAAAATGAAAACATAATTTCTAGTATTTATTATCCCAAACTAAATCTTGATACTCTGAAACAAGCACACAAGTGGGCATTGTACAACTTCTTCTCGTTGCCTCCCCCAAACAATAACCGGTCTGTTTTCTTTAAGAAGGATGATGAGCTTTAACTGAGGTGTTACATATACTTACATATTGATGACATTATTTTGGAGGGAATGATGTAAGTGGGATCTGAGATTCTGGTACTGTCAAATTTTTGTCATAGGCCTAAGGGTATTGACTCTAAATAATTTGTTGTGGGTTATTACTGTCTTTAAACTTTTTAGTTGCTAATCATTGGAGAACATTTAGCTAATATCAAGCACTGTCCACTTAAAGATTAAGCTCTAAGATGGAGGAGCAGGTTTTTCTAAACATGACTGTTTCTATATGATTTCCAATAGTTGTCTTTCTTACATATGTATGTACTTCCCAAATTCTTAAATGTTGAGTCGGATGATTAAATAGAAGATTGAGATAGGCAGTAATGTGTGACAGTATTCTTAGGAGAATTTGTCAACTTATGTCCAATAATTGTGCTAATAATTTGAAGGACAATTTACTTTTCTACTGATATTTACTAATGATTTTTTCAATTCCAATTTCCTAAGTGAACTATGGGATTAACAGAATATTTGCCCATTATGTATTTCCACCATGATGCCACAGTGTGGCACTGTTGTGCTTTGCCTAACTATTCCCAAAAATCACCTTTACTTGTTGCTGTCAAATTTCTTTTTTGTGGATTAGATAAGATGCTCTCAAAAATATATGAAAATGCACTCATATTGGTTACTTTTTTAGCCGTAAGTAATGAGTTCTGTAATTGCTTCCTAGTGATTGTGCTAGATTGCCTTTTTATGTTAACCGTTTTTTATAAGCATACATATTTAAATTTTTTCCTTGATTGCCTTATCATGCTTAGTTAGAAATCAGGGCTTCTTAGAGGTTATAAAATGAAAACTTGGAGAAAACAACAAACAAAATGACATTGTAGATGACAACAGGCATATCTTTTTAAGGAGTTCTGTATATACAGTTCCACTCAAAACAGATTATCTTCCAAATCTAAATTACGTTATTCTTCCTACTGTTAATATTTGTATCGTTTAAGCCAGAAACCATTCAAAGGAAATAGTTTATCATTCATGTGCTCCTAGCGTTTAAAAATCAAATTTAATTTCAGTCACCTTTGAAAGCCTTTTTCTTTACTTCAGGGTATTCTTTAGAATGTTGTTTGGCTGTCTAACATGTACTAGTGATGTGGCACTGAACCAAACAGTTTTTATTGAGGGGCTTCAAGTTGTCTCAGTAAGATGTTAAAAAATAATCATTAGGCTATAAGAGGGATCTATGGTCCCGAAAGGATAAAGATCCCTTGTGATAGAACTGTTAACCTCACAGTTTAATATTTCAGTGCTTCAAAAGCAATAGTAATCTTTGTCTTGTTTAAGTACTATTTACCATTTTAGGATCATCAGAAAAAATATTTCTTGGCTAAACAAGAGCAGATTATTTTTACTCTTGAATTGAGAGTAGGGTAGGAATAAATAATTTTTCAAGAGAACTGGCCGTTAATATATTTTTGCCCTTGAATTAACTATGGGAAAGGGATTTAGTTACTATTTCCTTCATGTTATTACCAACATCTAGCACTTGTTTGTTTTTAGTGAATGATACTTGTCGCTCCCCCCTGGGTTCTGGAGCAGGGAGCGGGCGGACCGGCCTCGGGGGACCTTAGCCGTTCCCCGGGGGGCCAGCAGGACAGGGCTGGGGATGGGGGAAGAGGAGTCGCTCCCCGAAGCATTCCTGTGCGAGGAGCGGGCAGAACGACTTAGCGAGAGCGAGCCGTCCTCCGAGGGGCCGAGTTAGGAAGGGGATGGGGCGAGGAGTCGCTCCCCGCTGCACTCCAGAGCGAGGAACGGGCAGAATGACTCAGTAAACCTGAGCCATCCTCCGAGGGGCCAAGTTAGGGCAGGGATGGGGAAAGGAGTCGCTCCCCGCTGCACTCCAGAGCGAGGAACGGGTAGAATGACCCAGCAAGCCTGAGGCCATCCTCCGAGGGGCTGAGTTAGGAAGGGTTGGGGAGCCGGGAACAAGGGGGCGAACGCCGGCGGCTGGAACACAGGACCTGCATCTTCTACTGCTGCTGATCTCTCTGACGTCTCTGCTTCTGCTGCTGAGGCTGCTGCTGCGGCTTCTTCTGACTGCTTCTGTGCTCTCTTCCTTCAGGACGCGGCTGCTTGCTTTCTTGCTCTTCTCTGGCTACTGCTTCTCCTTTGGCTGCTTCCTTTGGCCGCTTGCTTTACCTGACTAGCTGCTACTCTATTTATCCATTACAACAGCCAATAGGGTACAATGCAAACACCTTTCTCCAATTGTAACAAATGAGTGGCCGAATAGCTTAGTCATGCGGTCAGGCAATTTGCTAATTACAAGCCAGCTGGACCCCTTAGAGTTGTTTACCACCAATTCTTCTACAAGCCAGCTGAA
>PVKS010020992.1:7521-18121 GCA_004027875.1 Aplodontia rufa | reverse complement strand
ACTAATGAATTTTAATTTTTGGATTCCCAAGGGATGAATTAGTGATTATAGGTGCCAGTAATACATTAATTGGGGGAATCACTATCTTTTTTCCAGACATACTTCTGTTCATAAGAAATGCTCACATAGAGTATGGGTAGCAGCTATCACTTAAAGAGTTGTAAACGGGCATGGGAATGTCATGTTTTGGAGATATTTGGGTATTTTAGATAGGGAAATGGGGGTAAATGAGTTATATTAACAGAATTTATGGAGGGACTCTCTTCAAAGAGTTTTCTGAAGGGCTGGAATGGTGGCTCAGCATTTATAGTGGTTGCCTGGCATGGGTGAGGGCATGGATTTAAATCCCAGCACCACAAACACAAAGTGTCAGAGCAACGAAAGCCGAATGAAAACCTAAATAAAATTGTTTCTTTCTCTGTCCCTCTCTCTCTCTTTTTTTTTTTTTTAAGAGAGAGGGACAGTGAGAGACAGAGAAAGAGAGAAACAACTTTATTTAGTTTTTCACATGGCCCTCGTTGCTCCAACACTCAGTTGTGTACGTGACGCTGGGGTTTGAACCCTGGTCCTCGTGCTTGCCAGGCAAGCGCCGAAACTGCTGAGCCACCACTCCAGCCCCTGTCCCTCTCTCTTTAAAAAAAAAAAAAAAAAAAAAAGTTTTCTGAAAAGAGTCACAAACTTAAGTATGTAGGACAGTAGGACATTTAGAAAGTAGCTTAACAAATGGTTATTTATTCATCTACTACAGAAGTGTTCGTGGTTCATCTGTCTTGGACCAGGTTCTCTAATAGGCCTATTAGGTTGTCATATATGAGGCCACGAACTATGACCTGTTTGTTTTTAACTATTAGTTCAATACATAATTGTCTATTTGTACATTTTCTGAGTATTTTAAGAATAAATGAATGATAATAGAAAATTCCTGTCTAGACAAACACATAATTTTTGGGAAAAATACAAAGTGCCTAATTTTAATTTATATGTTAGCCCTTGGTTCTAAGAATCAAGACCTTTGAGTTGTGTTCTTTGTCACTTATTTTTATAGTACTGTGTAGTATATTATTTTTGGAATATTGGAGCTAAATGCACATTTCAGATTTTAAAATGAGTATTTCACAGTAATATTTATAAAAAGAAAATCTGTTTTGTTTTAAAGAAGTCATATTAGAAAACATTTTGAAAATATAGTTATTTTGAAGGAAATAAATATGTATTAATTTTCCAATCATAATAATAACTTAGATAAAAGAACAGTTGCTGTTTTTTTCTGATTTTCAACAAATTACAAGAATTGTTACCCATTTCCCCTTGTAATATAGTACAGTAATATGAAACTTTGCAAAAGATAAAACTATGCTTTAGGAGTGTTTTTGTGGTTTTCTAAGAAGTATTCTATGAGAAATTTCCTTTTAGTTGCTTAGAATTTGTAACAGATTTGGCTATTAAATTTCATCAATTTTTGGAACATCTTTTGGTATACCAATTCAGTTGATTTACCGATACTTTGTTTAGGATTATTGTGACTAAATGGGTTGCCCTGTAGCTTTGTTTTTTGTGCTGCCTTTAACAGATTTTAGTAATAGAGCGGCTTTTTTTTTTTTGAACAGCTATTTTTAAATCTGCATTTTTCTCATTTGACAGGTCGTGGTTCAATTCCAGAGTTCTTTCATATCATGAAAAGAAAGTTTACTAACAAAGAATGGGAAACAATCAGAAGCTTTAAGGATGAATGGACACAGCTGGATATGTTTTATAGGAATTGGGTATAATTTCTTTCTAATTTTTAAAAGAAAAGTCTACAATAATTCCAATATTTTCACTAAAAATAGAGTAACTGTGCTTTGGTAACCAAGTAAAACTCTTTGGTGCATAAAGTAAATGGTGATTGCTTGAGAACTTTTATGATTTTTATGCACATAGTATTACATTATAGTGATTTATTTTGAGAAAATGTAACTGTAAATTAGTAGGTACTTATTCTCAAACCAAAATAACATTATATTTATTACCATTTATAATAATGTTTTCTGTCTTAAAGAAGTTATACATATGATCCTTATTTAACAAACACATAATACTTACTGTGTGCCAGAAGAAATCACCTCATGCTCTTCACAAGTTAAGTTAATTTAATTCTCATATCAATCCAGTGAAGATGTTGTTTTCATTACAGTTCACATAAGAGGGAATGGAATCACAGAGGGTTTAAATAATTTACCTTGACATTGTAGGCATGTTTTGTTTCCATGCTATTGTCATAAAGGTAAATTGACAAAAGCAATCACATACAGCTACGTGGTACAGAAGTAGATATACAGATATTATTGAGCCTGTACATTTTATGAAAAGTTTTATGTTCTAAATTCTCTTTAAGAAATGAATGTCTGTCTGTATCTTAGGCACTGAAAGAAAGCTTCATAAAAGCTATTGGTGTTGGACTGGGATTTGAGTTGCAACGGCTTGAATTTGATATATCTCCATTAAACTTGGATATAGGCCAAGTTTATAAAGAAACACGTTTGTTCCTGGATGGAGAGGAGGAAAAAGAATGGGCATTTGAGGTAAGAAATTTATGTACAGAGAAGTTCAGTTCCCCATGAATTGGTAGTGAATGGTATGATGGGAGGTGTTTGCCAATTTTCTCAAGAGAAATTGACAGATATTAGTTATAGAGTTATAAAATGAGATGGATGTTTTAAAGGGGGATCAAGTCCTGTTTGTGATGAAGTGGGGAAGTTACAGAAGTAAGGTATTAGAGATACCTTCGTGAGAAGGTGCTTTGACTTACGAGGACTGTCTTTTAAGATATATTATAAAACAATGAAATGTTAAGTTTGAGATGCCATTAAGATACCCAAGTAGGCAAATTGAATGGAGGGCTAGGCTAGGAAAAGAAAATAATATGGGTAGTTGAAACCATGGGATTTGAAGTTGAAACCATGAGATTATCTAAGTTAGAAGAGAAAAAAGCCTGGGATAGAGTCCTGAAAACACTAACATTTAAAGGTCTCCTGACAGGAAAGAATGGCAAAATGGTAGGATGTAAAATAAGATATCGGGAGTTCAAAGAGCAGAAAGTATTTTGAGAAAGAGATGTGTGTCAAAAACTGCTACCACAGATAGGAATTCTGTCAGTGAAGGAGTAAATTTTACTTTGGATCCTATATTTTAAAAGATAATAGTTTTGTTTCAGCTGCCTTCTTTAGGCACCACAGCTAAATCACAATGGGCTGTTCCTTAACTATCCCCGTTCCTTTTCTTTTCTATTCACTTATACTAATTTCATAAGGTCTGAACAGAAAATGGTGAAGCTTTGTTTTGAAATTAATGTCATTGAATTTTGGCTTGTAATAACTTAAATAGATAAATGCAGCAAGGTATCTTGGCATTTTAGCTTGGCATTTAAGTTATTGCCCACATTTATCTCTTATACTTATATACAGATACTACAGCTGATGACCTGAGTGTTTTTCCAAAAGTAATTATAGCCAAAATGTTTCTGTATATTTTAATGTTTATATTATTGATACATTTAGTGTAAAGAATGGAAGACCCTGTATCAAAAAGACTCATTTTGTTTAAAGTACTTAAATAAATATTGTGAGTTTCTTAGTTTAAGGGAAAATATTTTTCTTTGGGGTCATGATAGGAAATGGCAATCTCTGTTATTATCTTATACCTTCAGAAATACTCAGTATATCTATTAGTAAAATTCTTTGGTGCCCAGGTATCATACGTACATGCTAGGCATGATTTTTATTTATTAAAATATTCCATAATGTAAAAATTATATCATTTGCTAAATTTCTGAAAATTCATTTTAGATATTTTAAAATCTGTACATTCAGATTAGCTTTTTGTAAAAAACAAGGTTTTCTAGTCAGCTTATTTTGTGACAAGTTTGACTTATGAAATCTGGTAATTCTTAGTCTTATTTATTTTTCCTTTTTCACTATATTATCTTAAATTTATTCTTGTTGAATTTTTACTTTTTGCTAACTTGGATTTATTAAAGTGTGAAAATAATGAAGAAGAAAGAGAAAAGATGAAAGGTCTCCAAGTATTATTTCTGATTATAGTTTCCTATTTCTTAAATCTTTTTTTTTTTTTTTTTTTTTTTTTTAAAGAGAGAGGGACAGTGAGAGAGAGAGAGGGAGGGAGGGAATCAATTTTAATTTAATTTTTCATATGGCTTTCATTGCTCCAACACATTGTTGTATACATGGTGCTGGGGTTTGAACCCGCATCCTCGCGCTTGCCAGGCAAACACAGTAACTGCTGAGCCACTGTTCCAGCTCTCCTACTTCTTAAATCTTAACTGTAAATTTCTATAGCGGTTTTCCATAGGCTCCGTTATGTAAATGCTTACACACTAGCATTCCAACAGATTTCTTTTTTTGAACTTCTGTATGTAAAATTAACATGACAGTCAAGGGCTATCTGCTAATGTGTGCTTATGTAATATTCTGGTTGAGAGTGCATGACTAAATTCTAATTAAGAAACAAAACCAAAAATTTACAACATTATTAATCAAAGGTGGGGAGGGATGGGGTTTGTATTTAAAAATTGTTATTGTTGTAGAAGACAAAGGCTAACAGGACATAACTGAGTGCAGTACTTGATACTATTTGCCCATTATTTGGTTCCTAGAGGAATGTGTGTGCGTGTGTAGAAAATAATATAGGTTAGAAAATGTAAACAAAGCTATATTTAGATTTACATATTTACTAATCCATGACTACTTACAATTTATTTTTCAGGAAAGCAAAATAGATGAACACCATTTTGTTGCAGTAGCTCTTAGGAAACCCAATGGATCTAGACATGAGGCTGTAAGATTTTAGGATTTGTTTGTCTTTTTCTAAAAAGTATAAATTAATGTTAAGTTTGCCTTTTTTTTTTTTTTAACTGGAATCAGTCTTTATCAGGTTAAAGATTGTGTGTTTTGGGGGTATTTTTATGGTGGGTGTTTTTTGTAGATTTAGAAGAGCTTTTTATTATCAAATTGTTAATTAAGACAGTTTGAAAGAGCATGTTACCTGCTTATTCATTTTCAAAAACATTTAGATATTATCCAAAAAATGTTGGTGGTACTGTCATATTTCCAGTAGAATATCACTATAATCATTATCTTAGTTATCTTAATAGGAATTTGAGTAATGGAATCACCTTGCATATTGAATCTTCTCCCCTTTTATAGTAATATCCTAAATTATTCCAAAGTTATTTTCAAACAGTTCAGATACCTTGTATCATATTGTATGTGCCGTGACATCAGACTTGGTTCAGTGTTTTTTAGTCACACTGTATTCATATTTCTTAGGCTATATTATCTAGTAAGTGAGGGAGGAAAGACCTTAGGATTTAGCAACCCCAGCCTATTTATGATTCTGCCAAAGTAATTTGTTTTAAGATAATGTTATATAATCAGAAGTATATGCACACCATTATTTTTAATGAATTCAGTGTAAGAAAGTGTAGAAAGATCAGTTTATGTATATATATCATTTCTTTTAGAAAAATATTTCAGACCACAGACCATTAACCCTTTAATTGATCAATTAAGGGGTTAAGATTCTTTGTAGATTATTCTCCTTAAAAGGGGATAGCATGTTAAAATTAATACCTGTTAATGGAAGATGCTCTGACTGAGGTTATCTGTCCTAATGCTCTCAAGTCTTTACAACTCCTTGCAAGTACCTTATGTTTCTATACAGCCTTATAATTTATGAAGCATCTATATGCTCAGTACTTCTTCTTCTTATTTCCTTGGACAGAGCTTATCATGACAGCAATGGCATAGTGGGAAGAGTAGGTTCCATGTCCAGGTCTACTATTTTAACCTGTGTGGTCAGCATGGGCAAATTGTTTGATCTTTACGAGCCTCAGTTTCCCCCTCTATAAAGTTTAGATAAAATCCATATCACAGCATATCTGTGAGATCATCTAAAATACTGAATTTTGTTAAAGTATTATATAAAGTCTTAATACTGTTTATATAGATTAAATAGCCCTTATCTGAAGTAATTGAGACCAGAAATGTTTTGAATTTTTTTTTTCAAATTTCTGAATGTTACCTATATATTTCAAAATGCAAAGTGAACCTGAAAGAATTTTCAACCTGTGCTAAAATGTATAGAATACAAAAAAATATATAAAAAATATACACTGGATTATGTGTTCTTGAACAAAGGCTCTATTTCACAGTAGAAGATCATTTACATTTCATATCAAATGTTTCCTAAAGAAATATTACATCTCTATGTCGTTATTATCAGTTTTACTCTAGAGTAGTAGCTTTCAAAATTTTGCCTTGGGGTCCACCTCTGCTTGCTAAAATTGTAGATTTGGGGATTTCTTTTAAAATCATGTCTACTGAATCTGTCTTTTTGGATGGTGGGCCTCAATAAATTTAAACAACACAGGCTATTAAATATAAAAAGTTTTCTATTTCTTTTTTTAATTAGTTACATTGACAACGCTAATACTAGGAGAAAAAATATCTAGAAATTTTATTGTCATAATTTAATCTACTGAAAATGTAATTTGTTCTCTATTATTTTTATAATTGTGTAATTGATCATAAGATTAATATACAGTATTAATAATTAGGTGATCTATTTTTTCCTTTTAGGTTCCATCCCAGGATGATTCTAAACCAACCCCAAGTCAGTTTACTATTCTTACCTTTAATGACTTAATATCTTCTGCTGTTCCCATGACACCTGAAGATCCTTCATTTTGGGACTGTTTTTGCTTCACAGAAGAAATTCCAATCCGAAATGGCACAAAGTCATGATATGGTTCCCTGAGTGATAAGGGGAAATGAAAATTATAATCTTCCATATTCACAGAAAAAAATCAATACCTGATGGTATCAGATTTTATTTCACTAAACATTTTTTTTAAAAAAACTGAAAGTTTACGATTGAAAAAGCAGTCTTACGGTACAATATGTTTATCTCTTCCTGTCCAAAATTGCATTGAATTGATAGAAAAAGGATGGCAGAATCTTAACATGCTCACTGTAGACAAAAATAGTATGTGCACATATGCAGAAAGGAAGAATTTACATCCCGTCTTTCAGAGATAAGCTACTCTTAAAACCTTGAGTATCTTTCCAGACCTTTTCCTTGACCATTGAATCCATATTAACTTTTTTTTTTAAAGTGGGAACATACTGTTCTATAATTTTTTAAACTATTCATCTACTGTTCATAATACCTCTGCTGTTACATAAATTTTTAGTGGTTCTAAAGTACTCTCTTCTATGACCTATTATCAGTTAAAATGCTTTTGACTAGAGGTAATATTGTCCAAGTGTAACTGGATGAAGTAACAAAGGATTTTTATTAGCTTGCATAACATGCAGTTAGGGTGCCATTAAAGACTTTCTTTTTGCCTCAACTTACTGATTTTTGTCTTGGGTTCATCCCCATTCCCCATCATAATACTATAATTTTTAGTTTTATATATTCCTAAAATTGCATCTGCAAGGCAGGAAGAGGCATTTCTCCTGTAACATTTGTTTTATTGGTAAGGAAGATTCCTCCTGGTAGATGATTTCTCTGCATTTTTCCATCCACTCAGATCTGGTCATAGAGAAAGCTAGTGTCTGACATGTTTTGCCTCTCTTAGAAGTAGACTGAAAAAAAAACCTAAGGGAGATTTGAGAAAATGGCATTGAGGTGAAGCCTACTGCCTAGCAGAGAAAGATATGCCATAATTTACTTTTCTTCTGTGCTAGACTTTTTGATTGTCGACATTGTTATTGTAAGTGTTGGAGTGAATATCTTAGTATGTTTTGAGGCATATACTTAATTATGTCCTTAAGAAAGTTTTTAAAAGTGGAATGACTGAAAGGGAGAGCTTTGGTGAGTATTCCCATTTGCTCTCCAAAAATGCTGTACAATTTACACTTCCATTTAGTAGTTTATGTTTGACCATGACTATATATTCTCTGGTCAACTGTAGATATTTTAAAATTTTTCCCCTGTATTTAATCTTTGGCAGTACAACTAAAGAATGGTGTATGTGTGTGTGTGTGTGTGTTTATTTGTATTTCTTTCATTACAAATGAGGTTGGTGTACAATATTACTGGTTATTTGTATTCTTTTTTTTATGAATCTCTTGTTCATTGTCTTCATCTGTTTTTATTTTAGTAAATAGAACTTAATTTAAAATGTGAACATAATATATTAAGGTGCCGAGACCACCATATTGATGACAGAATCTATTGTATGGGTGTAGTGCATGTCTTGGGAAGTTAGTCTTGTCATTGTTAAATATACTAATAAACTAATTTCGTTGTTTCTTGTTACTAATATTAAAAGTTGTGTGCAAACTGTATAATGTAGATACTTTTGGTAAGTAAAAATCTTGGAATGTTTTATAATAATTTTCATTTTATTAAGCATGCTCCATTATTCCAAGCATATTAAGGTAATGTGTTTTAAAAAGATCAAGTAGCATTTGTAATACAGAAAGTATTGTTATCCCTAGCATGAGTGTAATGGTGATCTGAAAAACTGTTTGTCTTGTCATTATAATAATAAAATGATTAACAATTATGGAATTTCTATGAGCTTGACAGTGCTACATTCTGTGTTTTCAGATTTTTTTTTAAATCCAAGTTACACATGTACATAGTTTGGAAAATCAATTAGATCTGAAAGGTTTTTTCCCTAAAGAAAAATACCACCACTTTTGACGTTTTTGTAATTTATTACTATATCTCCAAATAACATGCTTACATTGCTTTTACTTAGTTTTTCCATTACGCATTGTTTCTTGGCTTCCTAATTAGAGTGTCATTCTTCTCAATAGTATACATTCTCCACTTAACCCCCTTTCTGCTCCCAACATAATTTTGTTGTAATCCAGGGTTTACTTTGTTGACTATGATTACACTCAGAATATATTTATATTTATTTAGATTCTGTAGTCTGATTACATATTATTCTTACCCTATATTACATATTACATTTTCATTTCTTTGAATTAATAATTGGGTTTGCATAGGTCTCTACCCGATACTTGAATGTTTTCTGCATATGTTCAGATCAAATAGTCATTCTATCAGGTTCATTCATCTTGAAAAATGACTTCTGAACCAGTTGGCATTGTCCAGCCTGCACTGTCTGCTTTCTATGGCTAGTGTATAGCTTTCTTCCTGGAACCTTCACTGTTTTCCTGGGATTATTTCTTCTGTTGGATTATGTTTCTCATTTTCTAGATCTTACATTTTTCTTAGGTGTCCTGTATGTTGCATGTCATAAAGTAGCTTCCTAAGAAAAAATGGGAAATGGGAGATACATTTTTTTAAAATTTCATAAGAGGAATGGGTAATCCACTTCTTTATAGTAGTGTAGGGGTCAAACTGTTTCTTAAACTAATTGCCCTATTCCCCTCCACTGCAAGGCACTCTTAACTATATTAGTTTCCACTTTTTCCAAATATTTGGTGTTGCCAAATACTAAGTTCTGTGCTGGCATTGACCATAATACTGCTTCATATCCTTGTCTGCTGGATCCAGAACCATTCTCTGCATTGTACCATACTGACCAGTGTATGACTTTATTGGTCTCCATTAACACTTTCCTATTGAGGGATTTTTATGGATTTGATTTTAAAAAGTATATTTGTGTGTGTCCTATGCTGCTTAGATTCAGAAATTAAATAATTTGGATAAATTTTCAGTTTTAAGTTTTCACTATTAGAATTCTTACTACTCATTATTCAAAACGTATAAATGAATTATGTTGGAGAAACTGAAGATTTTTTTTGTTTTGTTGTTTTTTGTACTGGAAGTTAAACCCAAGTACCACTGAGCTGCATCTCCAGCCACTGCACCACCACCCCTGCTTCTGTTTTTTGAGACAGTGACTAAAATAAAGAGATTGTCCTTGAACTTGTGACCCTTCTGCTTCGCCCTCCCCAATCACCGAGATTACAACTTGAGAACTGAATAGATTTGTACACATATATATGAATCTATGTCTGTGAACAGAAATATTTCTAATTATTACAGGTAATCAAAAGAGGACATGAAGAAAGCTAACAATGAATTTCATTTTTAGGAGGAAAATAAGCCATCATAGTATGTGTGAATTTGGAATGTCTTGTACATGGGATGGGGTTCATTTTGCTGATGGGAAAAATAAAGTGCCAAAATATTGAGCAATTTAGTAAAGATCATGTATCCTTTGCATAGTGGAGCTTGTTATTTGAACCTAGACATGCCAGATCTACCAGATCTACAGCCTGAACTTAACTGCTTTCTTTTTTCCTTTTGGTACCATTGAGCACATCCCCAGTCCTTTTTTATTTTGAGAGGGACCCTCACTAAGACTGACTGACTTTGAACTAGATTTTTCCTGCCTTAGCCTCTAGTCACTGGGATTTACAGGCATGTCCCACCATGTTTGGCTCAGTCATTGTACTAACATAGTGGTAAATATTTAACAACCAGCAATAGTGGAACAGTGCTAGTAGGATCTGGGAACCTGTTGCTTTTACCACAAATAAATAATGTCACGTACATAACCAACACAATTTGCCATTCTGCTATATTTGCTTTGGATCCCCCCCCCCCCCCC
>PVKS010020991.1:0-35918 GCA_004027875.1 Aplodontia rufa | reverse complement strand
TTCTTGGGTTTACTTCTTTCTTCCTTTTCTAGCTTCCTCATGTGAATGCTTAGGTCATGATTGATCTTTCTTTCTTCTTCTTCTTCTTCTTCTTCTTTTTTTTTTTTTTTTATACTAGGGATTAAACCCCGGGGTGCTCAATAACTGAGCCTCATCCCTAGCACCCTTATTATTTTTATTTTTATTTTTTATTTTGGGGGCTGGAGTGGTGGCTCGGCAGTTATGGAGCTTGCCTGGCATGCACAAGTATACAGGTTCAAACCCCAGCACCCAGGTACACAACTAAGTGTCAGAGCAACGAAAGCCATGAGAAAAACTCAATGAAAATTGATTCTCTCTCTCTCTCTCTGTCTTTCTCTCTCTCACTGTCCTTCTCTCTTTAAAAAAAAAAAAAAAATTTTTTTTTTTTAATTTTGAGGCAGGGTCATGCAAAGTTGCTTAGGGCCTTGTTAAGGTTGCTCAGGCTGGCCTTGAACTTGTGATCCTCCTCCCTCAGTCTCCCAAGTGGCTGGCATTTGTAACTGAGCCCAGTTCTTCCTTTTTTTCTAAGGTAAACATTTAAGATTATGAATTTCTTCTTCATACAACTTTAGCTGTGTTCCACCAAATTTTAGTATGTTGTTTTCCTTGCCATTCAGTTCATAGTATTTTCTAACTTCCCTGTGAATTCTTCATTGATCCTAGTGTTATGAAAAAGTTGGTTGATTCCCAAACATATGTGGATTTTCTATATATCCTTTTTTATTGATTTCTTGTTTACTTGACTTGTGATTAGAAGATACACAATATGATTTCAGTCTTTTGAAATTTATTGACTCATTTTATTGCTTGGCATGTACTCTGTCTTTATGAATGGTCTGTAAGTGCTTGAAAAGAACATGGTGGGGCTGGAGGGATGGCTCACCATTTACAGCTCTTGCTTCATATGCGTAAGGACCTGGATTCAAACCCGGCACCACATATACAACTAAGTGTCAAGCAATGAAAGCCAGATGAAAAACTAAATAAAAATTAATTCTCTCTCTCTCTCTCTTTTTAGAGGGGGACAGTGCAAGAGAGAACCTGGGTCCTCACTTGCCAGGCAAGCACCACAACTGCTGAGCCACAGCTCCAGCCCCTCTCTCTCTCTTAAAAAAAAAAAAAAGAAAGATGTGGATTCTTTAGTTTTGGGATATAATGTTTCTTAAACATCTATGAAATGAAGTTAACTGGTAAGGCTCACATCTTATGTATCTTTGTTGGTTTTCTATATTCTTTTTCAATTCCTAAGCAAGAAGTATGCAGGTGTCCAATCAAGTTATTCATTGTTTTAGTGAAACTTTTCGTTGTTGTGACTAAAAGATATGACAAGAACAATTTTAGGACAAAAAGTTTATGCGGAGGCTCACAGTTTTAGAGGTCTTAGCCCATAGGTGGCTGGCTCCATTCCTTGGGGCTCGAGGTGAGGCAGAGCATTGTGGTAGAAAAGTGTGGCAGAGGAAAGTAGGTCAAGTTGTGGCTCCAGGCAGCAGCCGGAGAGCAACTCCACTCACCAAATACAGAATACGCACCCCAGTGACCCACCTCCTCCAGCCCACCCTACCAGCCTACAGTTGCCAGTTAATCCCGGTGAGGTGATTAGCTCACCGCTTGGGGTAGGGCTCTTATAACCCAATCATTTCACCTTGGCCTTCCTGGATTATCTCACACAGCTTTCACAACTCACATTCAAACCATGACATTCATTTTCCATTCTTTAATTTTGTCAATTTTTGCTTCCTATAAATTTTCAAGCTCTGTTATTAGGAACCTACATAGAAACGTACAGAAATTCAGTATTGTTTTGTGCTCTTGATGAACTGACTCTTCTATTTTTATGAAATATTTCTTTTTCTCTAGGAATGCTCTTCATTTCAAAACTATCTTGTCTGATGATAGCAGAGCCACACCGGTTTTTAAATATTGCCATTTGTGGGATGTATCTGTTGGTGTGCTTTTGCTTTCGACCTATGTCTCTATATAACTGACCCGTATGTGTCTCTTGAGCACAGCACGTAGGGAATGTGTGGTCCCCTCTCCATAGCATTGGACTCTGCTCCCATAGAAGGAACTTTTCTATTAGGCTCACAATAAGACTCCTATTAAAATTTAAAGCTGTGGTTGCTGTCTAGTTACTTCAGATTTCTCATACCAGGAGGCCAATAGCCAAGTCAAAGAGTTACCATCTTAGTAGGAATAATTGGCCCTGATCATCAGGAGGGGAATTCTACTTTTTGAGTGGTGAATGATTCTTTACTACACATGGTGTGGCCACTTTGGACCCTTGCTGTCTATCCTGTGATTGTCCTGTTGAAGACATCCTTCCCTACCATAAACATCCCCCAATAGCATAGATGTCTTGGCCATACGGGCCAAAGCAACAGCGTGGACCACAACTTGCACCATAGCTTGGTTCTGCTGAAGAACTCATTCTTGTATGTACTTGCTACATTGTTGTAGCAACCTTCATGAGGTTGATGTGTTTTGGATCAGAAAAATTGGTCCTAGACTGAAGATATTATGATTTTTTCCTGGGGAAGCTGCCCTCTACCTCCTGATTGTCCATCCTTGATTTCTTTTGACTGAACGGTTTGGACAATGCCTTTGCTAGCTTCTCGTGTCACCATGTGTCTTTGGCTCTAGGTATACTGTGTTCTATTAATTATCTCCATAACTCTGCGAGCCAGGCTACCCTGGCTGCCCTCCCTTCCAACCTCACTGCTCATCACAATAATTGTGTCCATGCTGCTTCTTCAGTTAAGCATTTCCAGCTGGCCTTTATTTTGGAATATTATCATCCTCATTACTAACAGTAATCCCAATTTTATAACCCCATCTCCTCCTTTCAACTCTGGCCCATAGAGGAGAGTCCTATTGCATTTCTTAGTGATATTAGTACCCTTTCCATATTTCTACCCCCTTTCCCACACCCACTTCTTTTTTCTTTCTAATTATTTTGTCGCTACAGGTTACTTTACATTTCTATGAATTTATATAAATGGACTCATTAAAAGTCTAGCTTCTGCTTTTAATGAGAATTATTTTTCTATTCATCTATTTTATTATGTGTGTTAATAATTTATTCCTTTTTATTGCTGAGTTGTATTTCATGATATGAACATACCAGCATGTATCCATTCACTTGGGGATGGACATTTGAGTTGATGCCAAAATTTGGTCATTACAAATAAAGTTGATGCGCATTTTCATGTATAAGTATTTGTGCGGATGTATGTACCTATTTTTTAATACAGATAAGAATATTGTACTGTAAGGAAGATAAGTAAATTGTTCTGGTTATCTGGTGATATCTGTCTAATACTAAAGCCCTTATTTATTTATTTTGAGGTCTGGGGAGTGAATCCCAGAATGCTCTATTACTAAGTTACATTCCCATCTATTTTTATTTTTTATTTTGAGGTACAGTCTCACTCTGTTACTCAGTTGGCCTTGAACTTGTGATCCTCCTGCCTCAGTCTCTTGAGGAACTTGGATTACATTTGTGTGCCCCTAGCTTGGTTATGAGAGAAACATTTGTGTTGTTGTTGTTTTGTTTTTGGTACCAGGGATTGAGCCTATGGGTGATTAACCACTGAGCTACATTCCCAGCCCTTTTTATTTTTTTATTTTGAGACCGGGTCTTGCTAAGTTGTTTAGGGCCTTGCTAAGTTACTGAGACTGGCTTTGGATTTGCAATCCTTCTGCCTCAGCCTCCCAAGCCACTGGGATTACAGGAATTTGCCACTGCACCTGACAGAGAGGAGCATTTTTTTTTAAGAGAGAGAGAAAGAGAGAATCAATTTAATTTAATTTTTCATATAACTTTTGTTGCTCTGACACTTCGTTGTGTATGAGATGCTGGGGTTCAAACCTGCATCCTCACACATGCCAGGCAAGTGCTGTAACCACTGTGCCACGACTCCAGCCCCAGAGAAGAACAGTTTTGATTATTTGTAGCCTTTCTCATATGCCACCACTGAGTAAGGTGAGAGTATATAGTGTAGAGATTTGGTGTGGGCTGGGATCTCACTTTTTTGACTTAATTTTTGTATTTGAGTAAGTTTCTTAACTTCATTTCACTTTCATCTATTCTTTTGTAAATAATGGGAACAAGATCATTTTCAGAGGGAAATGGTCTAAGTTCACTTATGTAAATAGTACCAATAATATCTAACATTTCTTAAGTGCCTACTTTGTGCTAGGTATTCATGAAACCACCTTGTGAGTTAACTTATAATTAACACCAACCACTGTTTAAATGTAAACTGAGGCACAATAAAATTTCAAAGGGTTTATTTGCGTAAGAAGCAGTTCAAGAATTGGGTAACACCAGACCAAAAGAGGCTTAGTATTCCAATGACAAGAATGTGAGAGGCAAATTTTTGGGAAAATGAAAAAGCAAAATAAAGAAATTTGATTGGTTTACAGTTACAAAATTATCGTTTTTTTTTTAAAGAAAGAGGGACAGTGAGAGAGAGAAAGAAGCAATTTTTATTTAGTTTTTCATGTGGCTTTCATTGCTCCGACACTTTGTTGTGTACGTGGTGTGGACTTTGCTGTGTATGTGGTGCCGGGGTTTTGAACCCGTGTCCTCCGCATGCCAGGTAAGCACTATAAGCACTATAACCACTGAGCCACTGCTCCAGCCCCCAAAATTACCCTTTTTAAGGTACTTGGTTGGAAAGCCTTTAGTCACATATTCATAGGTTAATTGTTTAGGATTGGTTGGGGTTAAATTTTATTTCTGCCTAATATAAATATATATTCAAAATGTTAAGTTCTGTTTATATTTAAAGTTATGACTCAAGGTAGATTTCACCTGTGTTTGCAATTAAAGCCAGATTAAGGCTATTTTTAAGGTCTAGTTTGTTTGATTTACTTAGAAAGTTTGCTTTAACTACACACGATGGATTAGGTACTATTATTATCATCATCACCATTTTGCAGAGGGGAAAATGAAGCCCAGAGGGAGAAAGATATTTGCTTATGGCGACACAGCAGAAAGCAGAGATGATGAGGATGAGCCCAGGCATCCTGATTTGCCCAGCCTGTGTGCCCAAGTCAAAGAAGTCTGGCACTGACTGAGACTAATCTTGTATGAGTATTTCCTTGGCATCTTCCTGCCCAACCCCTCCTCTCACCCTCTCCTGCTTCCTTTTTTAAAAAATTATTAGTATTATTTTAAAGCAGGAAGTATCGGGGCTGGAGCGGTGGCTCAGCGGTTTCGGTGTTTGCCTGGCAAGCACGAGGACCCGGGTTCAAACCCCAGCACCACGTACACAACTGAGTGTTGGAGCAACTAAGGCCATGTGAAAAACTAAATAAAGTTGTTCCTCTCTTTCTCTGTCTCTCTCACTGTCCCGCTCTTTAAAAAAAAAAAAGCAGGAAGTATCTTTTCTAACCTGTTCCTTGGGAAGTGGTGCGCTATACCTGAAGAAATCTGGGATAACTGAGTCCTTCCCTGAGTCTGGACTAGTTGCTCTAGGTTCCAATTTTGGCTCTGGCCAGCACTGTGACCTTGGGCTAAGAAGCTTCACCTCCCAGTTTCTCCTATATAAAATGTTGGGGGGCGGGGTGCACTAGTTAATTTCCAAGGCCCTTTCTAACTCTCACATTCCTCACGTCTATGATTCTGTGATTAAGTTCCTGGAAGGTTTAAGTGCTGATAAAAGTGCCATTAAGTTCTGTATGCTCAGCAGTGGCAGCCATCTGTTACCTAAGATACCTGGCCTAGCAGTTACCGGTGGGGGCTGGGGAAGGCTCCTTGTCTGGCAGTGGCGTGCTATACCTGCGTGGAGGGAGGCCAGCCAGCCCTGTGCAGGGGAACTGACTTTCCTCTAATTTCTGGGCCATGGTATACTGGGGCTGACCATCAAAGACAGCTTCCCAACAAGAGAGCCTTGTGCAGTGAGTTCCTCAGGCCAGTGAGAGGAGATAATTGAGACAGCACTGAAGGAGGGGCAGGCAGAGAAACTTGGAGGACAGACCTATTTGGGTGATCAACTGGTTGACCCACGGCGGCCCCTCTGTCTATCATCTCTTGACCTCAGGTCAGAGTGATAGAAAGGGAAGGCTACCAGGGCAGCTGGGGAGGCTCCTGCCCTACAGTCATAGGGAAGAATGAGTGATTGTTGGTCCCTCATGGATTAGTCATTCACCTGCCTGAAGACTCAGGGGTAGGAGTACAGTTTATGACTTGCTGGGATACACTTTCGGCTACATTTCTTCCCCTTCTAACATCTCAGCTTTCAGAGACCTGCTTTCCTTGGTGCCAAGGAGCACAGGACCCACAGCCCCCAACAATTATGACAAAAAACTGATTAGAGAAAAAATATTCTCCAAATGGTAGCCTAATTTCATTCACTGGTCCAGCTCTTCCAGGGTTCCAGGTACTGTTTGAGACCCTCAGGATACCTGGACAACTGAGTCAGAATCCTTTCCCTCTATGAAGTGACTAAGTACTGTAAAATCTTAGAGCTAAGTCCCAAAGGCTGTTGCAACAGCAATTCGCACCCCTGCCACCTTAATGAGTGCTTCTGATATGCTGTCCTCTGGTTAAGGATCTTTAACCTCTTTACGGGAAAGAGTTTGAGCATTGGTCCATAATTACCGTGGACAAGTCATTTACACTAGTTTTTGCATCTTAATTTCTAAAACTGTAATATGGCAATAAATACATATAACAGAGAAAAGCAGCAGGTGAAAGGCAATTTTTAAAAACTTTTTTGTGTGTCAACAAAGGATTTGTGAGCAAATGCATATAAGGCACTAGGCAAACAGGAGGTATTTAGTAAATGGCAGTGGAACTGATAGACTGTGTTCCTTCGTGTTCCTCTAGGGCAAGAGTGATAGGTGTCCTTATCAAACCATCAAGAGCATTTATGCTCTTTTTCCCCTTTTCCCCAACACTCAGTTGTGTATGTGGTGCTGAGGTTTGAACCCAGGTCTTTGTGCATGCCAGGCAAGTGCTCCAACTGAGTCATCTGCTCCAGCCCCCATGGAGAGTATTTATGAACTACAAAATTAGCAAAGCTAACTCAGGACAAGCGGACAAAACCATACTTCTATTAGGAAACCTTTGTGATACCCTTAGTTCGTGGACGATCCAGGTTTACAAAATATAAGCAAAGATATAGAAGACCTCAGTAACATAAGGAATATAAAAAGGATAAAATTGATATAGTTTTCTATCTTCATATTCTGAAGTCAGAGAAATATTTTTTTTTCTCAAAAGGACAGGGGACATTGACAAAAACTGACCACAGGGAAATCCAAGATAAATCTCCTAGAGGAAACAGGTCAGATAACATTGATTTCAATGCAATGAAACTAGAAATTTAAAACAAAAGGGGCACACATGGATCACTTATGTAAGAACTCTCTCTTAAGCAACTCTTGGGGCAAAAAAGAAATCAAAGGGATATTGTCTGATATCAATGTACGTTCTATTATCAGAGGTCACACAGCTCATAGCGGCAGAGGTTTGACTGCTAGAATCTGTGTCTCCTGAGTCATTAAGACACGAAATTGTTTCACAGTCCGGACAAGTCTCCCTGAGCCTCGGTTTCCCCATCTGTCAAATGGTCTCGGGAGTCCAGTGGCGGTTGAGCCTTGAAGGGGAGGGGAGGAGAGGTGGGCTTGCGGGAGGCGCGGCCGCCACCACCACTTTCTGGGAAGTCCGGGAGGGTGCTTTTATTAAGAAGCGGCAGCAGAGGGCGCTAGGTCTCCGGCCTGGGTTCGCCTCTGCCATTGGTCGCGGCTGGGGCGCTGGGCTGGAGAGTTGGTGGAAAGTGACAAGTTGAGCGAGAGAGCGAGCGCGGAGAGCGGGAGGAGCCGCCACAGCCGCCACCGAGGGGGCTCCGGGACGGCAGCCCCGGGCGCAGGGTACGCTCTTCTCGTGTTCAAGCCGCGGAGATTCGGTGTCCGCGAGAGTGATCGGGAGAGCTCTGGACTGAGCGGCCGTCCGAGTGGAGGCTGCAGCTGGAGGGCTCGGGAGGGACCGAGCTCACGGGGTGCGGAGACGGCCGGGGGGAGGCGAAAGAGCAGGTTAGAGGGACAAAGAGCTTTGCAAACGCCCCCGGCGTCCTGCGATCGCGAGCGGCCCGGACGAGGCGGCCGGGAGCCCGGGGAGAGCCCGTGGATGTTCTGCGCGCCGCTGGAGAGCCGCCGCCGCCTCCGTCGCCGCGAGAGGAGGAATGCACCGGCCGCGCCGCCGCGGGACGCGCCAGCCGCTGCTGGCGCTGCTGGCCGTGCTGGCCGTGCTGCTGCTGGCCGCGCGCGAGGCTGCTGCTCAAGGTAGGAAACGCCCGCTGCGGCCCCCGGCGCCCCTCCGTCCGCCAGCAGCGCGCTGGGCACTCGGCGAGCGCCGTTCTCGCTTCGGGGAGGCGGCCGGCTACTCGCCCCGGGTCTCACCAGCGCGCCTCGGACCGCGCGGGGAGTGAGGCGGTGATTGGCCCTGGAGCCCCGCGGCGGGACAGGGGTGCGCCGAAGATTTGTTCCTCCGCGCCCTGCATCGGTTGTCAGCGCTGACAGGAAGCGCAGAGGGCTTTGAGGATCGTGGGGTGATCGGCACTACAGCGCCGTCATCTCCCCATCTCTTCCTAGAGCGTCCTAACCGATGTGCAGGCACTCTATCCTGGTCCAGGAGGGGTTTGCATTTTCAGTGATGCCTGCGAGAGCCCAGGCGTCCGCGAACAGGCGCAAACAAAAGCCCTGTGCTCCAGGGGCTCCCGCGGCCTTGCATCTCCTCCGCCAGGGCCCTCCGGCCCTCCAGCCCTCCAAAGGGTCATCAGGGAGGCCAAAACGTGTACGCCGCTGCCGCCGCTGCAACTTTGTGCAAAATGTGCTGTCAGAGGCGACCTGCGGCTCCAAAGTGCTGTGTGTGTGTGTGTGTGTGTGTGTGTGTGACAATCGGGGGTGGGGGGGAAGCCATCTAATGCATACTTGATTTTGGTAATCTCCAAAGACAATTCCAACAGTTAGAGAAAGACTCCACAGCCAGCCGGAGCGTCTTAGTTCGCTGCGGGAAGCTGGGATCCTTGCTGCGTTTGAGCCGGTACACAATGAGAGGGAAGAGCCTGGCTGCGCCTGTGGAGACAACCGATTCATTCTTTGGAGGTTGGAGGGGGAAAGTTGATTAAAGTCTCCCGGGTCCTGGGTCTCACTTTTAACATGCATCCCTTGAGGGGGTGGTGCTGGAGCTCTCGGGGTCTTCCCTCCCCCACACTCAGAGCCAAACCTGTGCAGATAAATAGGTCCCTGCTCTTTTATCATGCATCTCTCATTTTTAAGTTGCCGCTGTGTTTAGGTAAAGAAAAGGCCATGGCTTACTTAGCAGCTGAAGGGGAAACATCCATTGACTACACAGACTGTGACTACAGAATTAAATTTTACTGAAAGTTAATAATGTTCTTGGTAGAATAAACTCTGGAGGAAAGTTGTGTGTGAAGTTTGAATTCTTAGAGATAATTTTGCGAAGTTGGAGCCGCCTTCATTCTGAAACTGATCCTGTGGTGTGGTTGTGCTAATCTGGAAGCTCCTCAGGGTAAATACAGCTCCTAATTGTAATGAAGATGTACATCAGCGGGGAGTGCTCCTTCCTGATGGAAAATCCTAATGAAATGTAAACAGTTTGGTCGTTGGATGTTTTGCTTGGTGATGCCAAACATCTGGCCCTGTGCCACAACACCTGGGTGAAAAGTAGAAACTGGGCCGTCCTGCCAACACAATGTAAACATCCTTCTGAAGTCCAGTTGCCCAGCAAATTGAGGTGGAGATAACCAGGAGGGTTCTGTCCAAGGGAGGACTCCTGGCTTAGGACCTTAATTAATTTGGTTATTTCCTCTGTGGACATTCTTTGCTTTGTACTTAACCTTTCAGCAGTGATTGCTTTTAGATGATAGCCCCTGGGAGAAGGGAGAGGAGGAGGGAGGATTTCACCTTTTTTGGTAATCTACCTTTAAATAAATGTCCATGCAATGATTTCGTTGAGTGTAAGACAACTTTGTTGCCAGCAACCACTCAAATTCTGTCTTCTTTAACTGTTTAAAGCTTTAAAAGTATTTTTAAAGAAGAGTGCTGCCTCTTTCATACTGTGTAGCAGTGAGCACAAACCTGTTGTTATTGTTGTCTTATTTGTTATACATTCCTTTCCATTTTAGTGAAAGCTTGCTGTTTTCTCTGGGGACAAGGCTTCTAGTGGACTTCAGACTTGCTCTCCCCTTTCATCTGAGGTTCCCGAGGTAGCTAAGGTAGCTCAGGAAATCAGCTAAAGGGATATATGTTTCACTTATTAATAAAAAAAATGTTCAGCATTTCTCCCATCACTTTTCTATTTTATTGGCCAGGAGGAGAAATGTTAACTCTTCTCCATGTACTTCATACCTATGCAAAGCTCAATTTCTCTAGAAAATTTAAGTCCCATCTCTGCTCCCAGTGTGCAAGTCTTCAGGAACCTGTCCGAGCTTTTCTCAGAATCCTGTTGATCCTGTGGTTTGGCTGCCTGAAGCCTGCCACTGTGTTTACCCTCATTTTGTTAAGCCTTCCCTTGCCATTTGAATAGGTGTCTGCCCTGTCTACTTTAAGAATAGGAGTCTCCCGAGGGCAATAAGATCTTTTGCTTTGCTGGTGAAAACACTGGGAGCCCAAGTCCCCATGCCTACTCAGTATTAGAGAAACCTGAAAATCCTATCTGATTGGCTGTGGGGAGCCACAGGGAGACCGGATAAAGTGTGGTCAAACTGCCTCTGGCAGTGTTTTTGAATTATTTAATTTCCAATAAAATATCATACCTAGTAGGCTGTTTTGCTACTCTGATGCCTGGAATAATTTGCCTGATGTTTAATTAGGAGTCCTTTAAAAAACTCAGCTTTGTTCTGCTCATTCTCCATCCTCTGCAGAGTGAAAATAGACCCCAAGTTAGATTTTTAAAAGGTTTCTGAATATGTTTTACTTGCATCCAAATTAGCATCAGATTTGGCCATGGTTGATGATAAACACCTACCCCTATTTCAGATATTTTGAAAATTTTACACTGTCTCCAGTGGAGAACCACATGCTTTGTAGACCTTATGTATACTGATATAAATGTTTATTTGTATATAAGGTGGCATATATGTACACTCACATATACATAGCAAGTAGTTCCTAGATTTTTGTTGAATGAACAGAGAATTACTGTTTTGGTTGTATGTAAAATTCAGCTATGATTTGCTTTGCTTAGTAAAAAACACAACATACCATGTTTTCCAAGATTTTTCCCTTTTCTTGCCCCATCTTCTGGTATGAAGGAGTGTAGGGGAACTTGACTGTGTAACTTAGTGGCTATGAGCATAGGCTTTGGCGTTTGACAGACCTGGGGTTGAATCCTTTCTCTTCCACGTGATGGGTATGTTGATTCATTTCTCTGGGCCTCATAGGATTTTTTTTTTTTTAGATTTAAGTAAAACCATACATGTCAAGTTCTGGAGAACAGCACAAAGCCTGGAGGTGGGGTACATGAAATTAAGGACATGTGAACTCCTAGAAATAATACTCATGTACATTTTTATGGTTATATGTTTGTAGCTATAATCATATTTCCAAGAAAACTACAAAGATAGGACCACTGCAGTGCTTGGTGCCTTGGGCAGTGAGTAGTCGGCTGCCTGTAGGATGGAAGAGGTTGAGCGCTGGCAGTGGGATCCGTGTAAACCCTGACTTCCCACTCTCCCTCCCAGGTGGGCTGTTAAATGGACCTGGGAGAAGCCCATGAATGGTGCTAAGTCCTTGTGATATCGACTAAGAAGGCCTCTCCCTGAATCCAAACATTCTGAGATGCTCCTGTTTGTGCAATTTACTTAACAAACACCTAATATCATCCTTGCAGTGGGCCAGTAACTATTCAAAGCGCTGAATCCTCACAGTACCACCATAAGGGAGATGGCATGTAAACAGCTCATTTTATAGAGAGGTGAATATAAGTACAGAGAGATTAAGTTATTTTCTTAAAGTCACACAGCCAAGATGTGGCTTTGCTGGGCTTACAAGCCCTAATAATTGATGCATTTATTTTAACTAATTATTGTCCTAGACAGACTCTTCTAGCTTAATTCTTTCTTTCTTTCTTTCTTTCTTTTTTTTTTTTAAAGAGAGAGGGGCAGTGAGAGAGACATAGAAAGAGAGAAACAGCTTTATTTAGTTTTTCACATGGCCTTAGTTGCTCCAACACTTAGTTGTGTACGTGGTGCTGGGGTTTGAACCCGGGTCCTCGTGCTTGCCAGGCAAGCACCAAAACCGCTGAGCCACCGCTCCAGCCGTCCTAGCTTAATTCTTACAGTTTATATTCTTTTAATGTACAGACCAGTGGTTTCTCCTTGTTTTCCAAGGGTACTTACTCAAGCCAAGTTTTCTTTCCCGTCACCTAGAATGTATAAGAAATGATTTGGAGACAGCCAATTCCAATTTTCTTAGCCAGTCTTGCTATAACTCTGAGACTGGAAGTGCCTGGGATAGCCTGGGCTTCTGGATCTGGAAGAATTACATTTTTGTAATGAACTGTAACTTTGATGCGGTTTGAGGAGTGTGTCTGGCAGTTCCTTCCAACTAGCGATGAGATATATTTTGATGAAGTGCCTTTGTATTTGCATCTTGGTATATAACTTGGGTGGGGGGGGGCGTGATTTGTAGGAGCGCTCTCCAGAGGGAGTGGGGATTGCCAATTCAAAGTTCCAGTGAGGACCAGATCCTGGCAGATCCAGCCCCAACAGGGAAGCCCTCAGATCTTGGAGGCTTCTTTTTCAAACAGAAGGGCCTTAGCCTGACTTCAGCGATTTCCCCGGTGTGACAGGAGAGACTGTTCTGTGGACACATGAAGAGAAAGGAATAGTCTTCTAGGAGTCTGAGAAAGTCCTCTGGAGTTGAAGGGGGAGGGGAGGGGGAACTCTTCGAAAATCCTTAACTAAATGCAGCTGCTTGTTACACGGAGCCTGACTTGCATGCCAGGAATATCTAAAAAGCTAACGAATACAAAATAAAAATAAACAGCAGTAAAAAGGCTCTCTCTTTGTTGCAGTAAGCTCAGTTGGGGTTTTCAGTGTGTTTAGGAATGGGATAATTGTGGCATCCACTTTATTTTGGTAAGGCAGAGAAACGCGCATTGATGTTATGTCCCTGGGATGCCCCGCACCTGAACCTCCCCAACACACACACAGTGTCAGGGCTTGGACGTCCACAGGGCCTGAGGCTTCAACTGTTGCCCCGAGTGAATTACTTTGAAAGAGGGCAGATAATGTAATGGGATAATCTTGGCAGAGCCAGCCAATTTCACAGCCCATCTCTCACTAATTGAAAGGCAGTAGAAGGCTGGGGCATCCTGAGATGAAAAGGTTGTATGAAAAGGCCCTGCTTAACAGTAACTGTCTGTCCATAAATAAGGTTCTATGGAGTTTTGATCCAGAAACTGTTATTAAATACTGATAAGCCTCGTCTCATAATGTTTGGCCTCTTTACATTCCCTTTCACCCACTTTTTTCTCTGCAGATCCGTGGATTTTTGTTCTTTTTTGGAGGAAAAAAAAAAAGCCTAGAAAAATCCACCAGTCCAGACTGTTTATTTTTTTAAAGAATTTCTATATAGAATGAAACTTCTCTGATAGCCATTTAAAGAGGTGGCAGGATTTGAACTTGATAAAGTTTCAGTTGAGGCTTTGCTGCTTACATGGTCAAAGGTACTTTATCTTCTGGGCCTCTGTTTTCTACTCTGTAAAATGGGCTTAACAATCACATCTGAATTACAGGGGTTTTATGAGAATTAGAGAAATATTATGGATGGGAAGCACCCAGCAGCGCCAAGGACCTGGCGAATGTGTAGTTTGCCAGCTGCCCTCACAATCAAGGGCTTACTGGAGAAATCAGAACATTTGACTCCAAATCAAAGATCATTAAGCTGGGAGGTGCAACCAAGGCCCTGAGAGCAATATTTTTTATGGTATTTTAAGACTCTTGAGTGTTGTTTTACAGGAAACATGTAGACACTCTGGATCTGAGCAGTCCGCAGGCCAGTGCAGGAACCCCACGGGAGGAGATTCCACAGTGCAGTTCTGCAAAGCCTTAAAACAAAGGCTTTTTTCAGAGCCAGGAGCTCTTTGGGGAAGAGCAACCCCTCCCTGGTGTTTGGTGTAATTCCAGAATCCTGCAATGGGGGATGTTACATTGCAGGGACCTCCACTTGTAATCTGACCGTTTTTAGCTCCAATATCCAAATAATCTTGCTGAGCACAACTTGAAAGAGAAGGATAATGGCTGGAGGAAAGAATCCTGAGGTGCTCTGTTAGCCATTTAAAATTTCTGAGTACAAAAAAAAGTTCATGTTACCCAAAGAGAGAAGAGTAATGAAGTGTGTGGGAAAGAGGAAGGGAGATTATAAGAACTCATGAAGACTAGGCAGGATTCCTGTTTTTTATTTTTGTTTTTCAACAGTAAAGCTTGTCATTCAATGCATTTCAACTAACATTTATTATGTATTTATTATGTGCAAGATATGGTGCTAGTGTCCAGGAATAAAACATTCTTCCCGGTCTCTTGGAGAGAGGAAGGAGAGAAATTCTTACTTTTTTGAGCACCTACTATGGGCCAGGTGTCACTCTTTATAGATGCTAGAGTTATATGTCTCAGCAGCCCTTGGAGGCTGGACTTCGGATCTTATTTTAACTGGTGAGGAAATTAAGGCTTGGGAGGTAAATATGTTGGCCAGCCCCGTGCATCTATTAAGCTGGGATTTGGGATTTGAACCTAGGTATTTTGACTCTCAAGTGTATCCTGTTTCTGCCATCTTTAAAGTGTGATAGAGAGGCACCAGTGGGCAGACATGTCACCACCACCTGCCAGCCATCTCTCTTGACTTTTGGAAAGGGCTGTGGAGAAGCCCCAGGGGAACACAGGGGTGGAATACAGTAAGTTCTCAGGGAATTCGAGGGGCAGAAGGAGAACAGGATACATCCTTCACAGGCTCACCATGGGGACTGTATAAAATAATAACATGATCAGCACCGTGTCATACACATAGGGAGTCCCCTGCCGTCCCTACTTAGCCAGTGACAGGCCTGGTCAGGATATATCTGCCGATGAAGTCACGTGCTCTTTCACCCACTGTGCTTCTTTTCAATGACATGTGGGTTTTGGAAGAGCGAGTAGCTCTCTTGGTGTCTGCCCTTCTCTACGTGGACATAGGGAAGACACCAAAACAGTTGCTTGGGCCTTGTCCCCTTGTCCTTGTCCCGCAGCTGGGCTTTGTGCGCAGGCCTGTGAACACCCAACACTGCCCACAACTCTGCCAGCACCTTCCCTTCTTTCTTCCTTCATTGATCTTACACTTTCTGTGCTCTTACTGTGCGCAAATATCTTATTAGTCCCACTGGACAAAGATGGTCATTGCCCTGCAGGGTTTTCAAGTGGCAGATTTGTGGCAGTGACTGCTAGCTGATGAGCAGATCAGTTTCTGCCTTTTTCTGGGCACATGGCTAGATGATGACGCTTCCCAGCTCCCTCTCCGTTAAGTGAGGCCATGTGACTAAATACTAGCCAATGGAATGAGTTCGGAAGTACTGAGTGTCACTTACAAGTGACACATACAGGCTTGACCCATAAGAAAGTGCCCAGGTGGCCCAGCAACCTTCGAAGTCATGTGTTGCAGATGCCACAAGATGGAAAGAGCTGGGGAACTTCCCTTAATCATTCTCCAATGGTAAAAGCCACCTGTCAGGCCACACCTGTTTAGATTTTATATTGGTAAGGTTGAGATTTGAGAATTTTTCAGTTATGGCTGCCAATGTTACTTTAACCCAGGTTTGTAAACCATATTGTGCCTTGAAATCAGTGTAGTGGGTCAGGAGCACTGTTTTTAGATAGAAAAAAGTAAGAATTCTAGTGTGGGTCTGAGGACTTCACAGGCCGCTCGCTTTGGACAGTCACACCGCAGGGCGACTCTTGCATTGAGTTCAGCACTGGGGGAAATCTAGGACTATGACTGGCCTTTCCCCTTGGGGAATTTATCTTTTAAGGACAATAAAATAAGGACTTGTAAAATAATTATGCAGGCAGTAAGTACAGAATTGTTGATTCTATTAGCAGAATCCCTAGACGGGAGAGGTCTTTGGTGAGGAATTCGTGTAGGTTGAGAGACTTCAAGGATGGGAAGGATTCTCTGGGGAGGTTTCTTGAGAGAATGAAAGATGGAGAGATGGGAGAGGAGGAGAGGAGCCAAGAATTCTGCTGGGAAAAGGCTGAAGTCTGCCCCAGCTGTAGCTTGCTGCTCTAGTCTGCAGGGGCTGGCTCAGGTGGCCTGTTAGATGGACCTCCAGGGAGGAGTGAGACAGGTCTCCAGGGGGAGAGTAGAGGAAGAAAGAGAACTTTGCATGTAACCCTTTGATTTTTGCATGTGAAGGGAGAAGGGGAGGGAAGAAGGAAGTGGGGTTTTACTGGGAGGGTGACAAGGAGTTGTCTTCCTTTCCAGAGGGTTCCCCTGCCCCCGCCAGGAATTAGAAAGCTGCGTTTCAGGACAACTTGTCAAAGATACAGGAATTGTGTCTTCTTCCCTCTGCTGCTGCAGTTTTGTTTTATAGTGCAGGCTACGAAATCCTAATCTGTGTTTTGCCTGCTTGATGAAAATCGTAAGAGAAAGGTAATAATTGACACATACTGTGTGCCAAGTATCATTTTAAGTTTTCGTTTTGTTTTGTTTTGTTGATGCTGGGGACGGAACCCAGGGCCTTGGGCACACTTGGCAGGAGCTCTACCACTGAGCTGCACCCCCAGCCCTGTTTGTTCTGTGTGTGTTTTAACTTACATAGTCTTCAGGTCAATCTTATGAGGTAGGCCCAAGTTGTTATTTCCACTTTCCAAATAGGGAAACTGAGGCACAATGAAGTTATTGTGTACCCAAGACCACACAGAGAGTTAATCAGGAAGGGTATGTAGGTATCCTGAGATTAGGGCTTTATCCTTAATCACGATGCTATACTGGATCTCTGCTTTTTATGCTTTTTGATAATAACTGTATCTGATGATTAAGTTTTGTATGAGATCCCAGCCAAGTAGCTGAGTCAAAATGATTATAATTAGATCCTCCATTTGTATAGGGCTTTGCAACTTGTGAAATTATTTCATGTATAGTATTAACCTTAATTTTCCAAATAAACCAGTGAAATAGGATTTCTTTCTGTCTTAGTTGGTCCCTTTTAAAATTAGGTGAGTGAGGTTGGCAGCTCACCCAGGACCAATCTCTAGGTGTGTGTAGGGGGCTGTCTGCAAAATAGCACCTTGGACTTCAGGTCCATTGCACTTTCTGCTCTAAAGGACTACTGATGTTTGAAATTTGTGCCTCTTGTATTCAGTTTTCAATACTATTTCAGCAGCAAACAAATTTGAGTCTTCTCACTTGTTGCAACCACAACATTTTCAAAATCAGCCATCATTTTAAAAATAATCTATAGGCATTTGTAGGTAGAACCTAGAGTTGGGATTACGATAACCTAGAGAAATTCACTTGCAAATAGACAGAAACTACTTAAAAATGCAGTTTGCTAGGGGGCTGGTGATTTCAGCAGGTAGAGGAGCCAGAAGGGCAGAGCTTTGGCGATTCATGGTTTTTGGCCCCAAACTAGGCTCACTGCTTCCATGCCAGGTCAGCAAATTCCTTAACTCTCTGAGATGGGTTTTCTTCAACTGTAAAACTGGGAGGCATAACAGTGCCTGCCTTGGCAGGCTGTGAAGGACGTTGGGAAGTGCTTGGCATAGTGCTGGGACCTCGGTCTCTGGTTGGTATGTGGTGGCTGCTACATTCTTGAACAAGGAGTAGCAGTTCTTCCTTGCAGATTTTCACAAGATGGGATGGGGCAAAATTTCTAAAACAGACCACCTTGATAGGCTTGATTTTATAACACAGCATTTCTAAGGCAAACTTCTTAGCATCTGAAGGTTTTAGATTATAATTAAATGAATGTTTCTTTTTTCTTTTTTTTTTTTTTCCTTTTTGGTACTGGGGATTGAACGTAGGGGTATTTAACCACTGAGGCACATCCCCAACCTGTGTATTTTTTGTTTTGAGTCTTATTAAGTTTCTTAGGGCCTTGCTAAGTTGCTGAGGCTGGTCTTAAATTTGGATCCTCCTGCCTCAGCTTCCTGAGTTGAAATGAATGTTTCTAAGGATGGGGACTTTCTTACGCCAGAGCATAAGGGTAACCATCGTAAGTCAAACATGGATGCCACTGTCCCAAATCCTAGATGTTCTCAAGAGGCTCTTATCTGTTCTTCTTGGAAATTGTCACCTGGGTTTAGACATGGAAAGCAACTGACTCTATCTCTGCAAGAGAGGTTGCGTCACCATCAGCCTCTCTGATTTCACTCCCACTTTGGTGTTTCATAGTTTTTGCATAATGTTCACCCCACCCCCACCATTGGTTGTTTTTCTTCTCTGCACCTGGGCTGTCCTGATTTGCACACCTTAAGGAAGCCGTGCCTAACCCAGTAGTGACTGTGTACCTCCTCATCCCTTCAGAGAACCTTTATGCACTGTGATAGGAATGTGTGATTCCCACGTATTACCTGTTTGAGATTAAGCTGTATAAAGGGCCCACCTTGAGCAGCGAAAATTTTTGATGATGTCCTTAGTCTATTGGTGATTTCCCCTTTCTCTATGCTGCTCATATCACTCTGCGCTCTTGTATCTAATGTCCTTAAGCCAAGAAATCAAGAGCTTGCTGTTGGGGCTTTCCAGGGGACACCCGATACCCTTTTTCCCACTGAGGAAGGTAGAACTGATCTGAGCATGCCCAGTTTGTTCTCTGCAGTTCCTCCCTAAGTCATTATTCAGGACTGTGCCCCAGGCCCCTGCAAGGAGGAGTGAGGAAAGGGGCATATGGAGTCCGGGACTAACCACTCTAACCAGGCTCAGGAAATGAAGCATTCCTTCCTATGCTGGCTGTGATGTGACTTTTTTGGTACTGAGAATTAAACCTGGGTTGTTCTACTATCAGGCTACATCTCCAGCCCATTTATTTATTTATTTATTTGAGAGAGGGACAGTGAGAGAGAGAGAGAGAGAGAATCAATTTTATTTAGTTTTTCATTTGACTTTTGTTGCTCTGACATTTCATTGTGTACACCGTGCTGGGGTTCGAACCTGCGTCCTCGAGCATGCTAGGCAAGCGCCATAACTACTGAGCTCTTTGTTTCTTATTTGGAGATAGGATCTTTTTAAGTTTCCGAGGCTGGCTTTGAACTTTCAGTCCTCCTGACTCAGCCTCCTGAGTAGGTTGAATTATAGGACTGTGCTGCCACACCCTATTTTTTTTTTTTTTTTTAAAGATCACTTGCCAGATTTCATGATTGTGTTGGGGTTAAAACTGTATAGATGAGATGATAAAACATTTTGCAAATAATTCTCCCACAACTTTGCCTCAGGCCTCAGGTTTGGAGAGCTTTTTAGTTAGTCTAGGCTGTGGGTAAAGGTGGCCTTCCCCCAGACTCATGGGATCACATCAGCAGAACTCGGTTCATCTCAGCTGGTGTGGCTGGAGTGCTGGTGTAGCTGAGGGCAGGGGAGAAGGGCCCTGGGAGGGCGACTTCTGCACCTGCAGGGTGATACCTCCTGTGTGAACTACCGAGAAGTCTCTGGGGCTTCCGTTTGGTTAAATATTTGTTTAGCAATTAAAGTGAGTGCAGAAGTGTCTGGCAGTGTCCTTTCCTACAGGCTTACTGTTTTTGTTAGGGAGGTGAGATTGATACCTGCTAAATGCTAGGTGAAGATAGTGCCTGACCTGTGTTCAGGGCCCTTTCCTTGTCTTGCCATCTCTGGGAATCTCTACTCTCTACTCTAGCAATCTCCTGCCTACCTCCTCCACATGTCCAGCTCCTGCTTGTCCCTCTGCATCTTACCCGAATCGTGGCCTCATTCAGGAGCTAACCCGGACTTGCTCCAGCCTCCTGCCCTTCCTTCCCCTGCACCTGCTTCTACCAGGCTCACCACACAGGCCACTGAAGTCACCCCCACTTATTTTGATGTAGCCCACTACCTCGATTTTAATCGTTGTAAAAACAATCATCATCATTTATTGAGCCGTACCCTCGGCAAGGCATTTTATATTTGTAGTAGAATCATATTATTTTGTTCCCCTTCCTCAATTTACAGAAGGAACTGCTGGAGTCTGGTTAAGGGTGGCTGCCAATACAATGCTCACCCCTCAGGCTGACTACCCTGTTGCTGATCACATACTTTACTTGGGGTCTTAGGGGTGGATCTTCTGGGCTAGGGGTGGGCGGTGAGAGGTGCCTTGGTCACACCTGTGCCCAGAGAAGAAGCTAGTGTGTGGGAGAGAATGATTTGCCTATGTGGTGGGTCTGACAGATTTCTAGTCTCTCCTTTACCTCCCTGGGGTCTTGAGTGAGCCCAGAGGGCTCAGATATGAGATTATTGTGTCCTGGCAATGCAAACTCCTTACCTCACTGATCACCTCAAAATGAAGTATGATCTTTCTTTTTTAACCTAAGAGGAAAATTTTTATTTATTTATTTTTCTAATAAGAAAATATGTATGTATTTTAAAAAATAAAAAAAAATTACCGCTACTCTTATCATTCAGAGAGAACCTCTGGTAGTATTTCTTATGCACATGTGTTTAAAGAAGAGCACACCAGTATTCCCAACAGAAAACGGAGGCCCGGAGATGTTAAGGAACTACCCCAGGGTCACACCAGCTGCTTTCCATTCTGGGGAAGGACCTGCTCGTATGCTAGTTAACTACGGTCTAGTTCAGCCCATCTTACTTGGTAGGAAACCACGAAATTCACATTGAGCAAATGCCAAATTCAATGTAATAAAGTGCCCTATGGAAGGTGTGGTCCATAGGTTTTGTGGATAAAGGAGGAGAGAATTATTGAAGGGTTCTCAGGGTGGTGCTTGAAGGTGTCTTAGTCCATAATCTGTTGCTGTGACAGAATATCTGAGACTGGATTATTTATAAAGGAAAAAAATTTATTGCTCAGGATTTTGTGGCAGAAAGCAGAAGGCCAAGTGATCATGTGTGGAAGAGGCAGAGTAGGCGGTTGGCCTGGCAGTCCTGGGAGAATTGCATTAATCCTTCTTTTTTTTTAATTCAGAAATTTATTTGTTGAACAATCAAACAAGCTTCTAATGAAATAATAATAATATATATATAAATTCTGAAAATTAGATTCACCCCCAAGAGCCCCCTCCAATTGCCCATCCTTATCCCTCCCTGCCCCCTTCCCAATACATCTCCACAAATGCCTTAGGTTGTATGACATTACACCTTATCCAGATTTAAAACATGATACTAGACCTCCTTTCTCAATGGCTAGGGTCTAGCTCCAGCCTCCACAGATAAGTGAAGTCATTTGACCCTTGGTTCTCTGGGTTATGCTGACTTCACTCAGCATAATTTCTTCCATAGCCATCCATTTACCTTCAAAGGCTGCAATATCATTATTTTTAATTGCTGAGTAAAACTCCATGGTATATATGTACCACAGTTTTTGGGTCCATTCATCCAGTGAGGGTCATCTGGGTTGGTTCCATAATTTAGCTATTATAAATTGAGCTGCTATGAACATTGATTTCGCTGTGTCACTGTAATGTGCTGATTCTAAGTCCCCTGGAAAAAATACCCAGGAGAGGAATAGCAGGATCATATGGTGGGCTCATCCCTAGTTTTTTGAGGATTCTCCACACTGCTTTCCAGAGGGGCTGTTCCAGTCTGCAGTTCCACCAACAGTGTGCTAGTGTGGCATTAATCCTTCTTAAAGACTTAATTACCCTTTGAAGGCCCCAACACTCCCTCAGTGGCAATCAGATTTCAACATTGAGTTTTGGAAAGGACAAACCATAATCGAAGCATAGCAGAGTGATCCAATACTGACTCGATTCCTTTCATCAAGTGAGCAGAGTTGGTGGAGCTGGGACACCCGATTACTTCTACTGTCAGGACCACCACTGGCTGCTTCTGAACTTTTCTGAAAATGCAAAAATCAAAGTGCAAATGTCCATGCAAAAGAGGAAGAGAGATGCAGTGTCTAGAAGGAAATCTACAGGTGAAACAGGAAAGTAAACCAAAGAATCCTACAGAAAAAAATGAAGTGGGGTGTTGGGAGGGGGCACAACCACAAATATGGTCAAGGATTCTGGTGTGACTTCAGGTGGACCTTCCCAGACTGTCGCCTGTCCCCCTCCTGTTTCAGTGGGCACCTTTTTTCCTCCCACGGGAACACCTTTCTGGACCCCTCAGCCACAATCCTGCTCTGGCTCAGCTGTCATTTCCCCGACTCCATAGACTAGTTTGGATTCTCACGTGGTCACTTTCCCCGCACCCTGTATTTTAAGCATCATTCAGTACCTGGGCATGGCTGTAATATTTTCTCTTATCACTGCTGAACGGTCTCTAGGGTCAGGCCTGGTTTTGATCTCCCCAGCCAGTACAATTAATTACCCAGAGGTCAACTGGACGAATTCTACTTACAACCTGACTGCTTACTTCCTCCTGGTTGGGTAACCACAGTTTACTTGGTTTTTCTGTCTAGAAATTTAAAACTGCATCTTTCAATAACTGAGCATCTCAAGGCTGCCTCTTCCCAAGGCTGTCTCTTTTCCGCCTGGGAGAGGGTCAGTTTGCAGTGAGTTAGACCTGCTGTGGGTTCTGTTTGCAGGGAGCCATGGAAAATTTGTGATCTCTCTGCATTTTGCTGCTATAAATTAGGTTTGCTTTCTTTTAATTGAAAACAAATTCAGTTTCTATGGGGCAGTTCCCTCTTTCTCGTTTTTTCACGTGCACTACTCTTGGGAGAAGGCAAGGTAAATGCTGGCACCCTGCGGAGGGAGAGGGCAAGAGACTGAGCCTGCAGTGGGGGACTGGAGGTGGGGTGCTTCCTCCCCATCATGAGCATCTTCTGCTCCCCTTTCTTTCTTCAGGAATATTGAAAGAGGTCTCTTTGCTAGGGAAACATCCCTTGGGGAGTGGCAATTCCTTTCTCTCCTTTCTTTTTTTTTAAGATTCTCTAAGGTTTGAGCCATCTGGATGCAGATATGGCCAGAAAGGTCCAAGTGCCTTTGGATTTTCTGTCGGACTCTTTTTTATTTTGGTGGGGGGACGGGTACCAGGGATTGAGCCCTGAACTCAGGGGCCCTTAAACACAGAGCCACACTCACACTGAGCCAAACCCTAGCCCGTTTTTATTTTTATTTTTTATTTTTTAAAGAGAGGACAGTGAGAGAAAGAGAGAGAGATAAAATCAATTTTTATTGAGTTTTTCACATGGCTTTCATTGCTCTGACACTTAGTTGTGTATGTGGGTGCTGGGGTTTGAACCCGTGTACTTGTGCATGCCGGGCAAGCATTGTAACCGCCAAGCCACTGCTCCACTCTGTTTTTATTTTTACTTTAAGACAGGATCTAACTAAGTTGCTTAGGACCTTGCTAAGTTGCTGAGGCTGGCTTTGAACTTGCAATCTTCCTGCCTCAGCCTCCCAAGTTGCTGGGATTATAGGTGTGTGCCACTGCTCCTGACTCCTATCAGACTCTTTAGAGCCCTAGGACCCCTGACCGTCTGCATTAGGCGGGGACCCTTTTCATTCATGTAAGAAGTGAGAAAGGAAGCTTAACTATGCTTTGCTTGGGTTTTGGTGGGTTTCTAGGGGACTGAGGCTGTGGTGGAGCCTGAGAAGCCTGGGCCCAGCTGCTGAAAGTCAAGCTGGTTATTGGCTGGCATATAAAGATCGCTGGGTGCTGGGTGCTGGGTGCTGGGACTGGGCTAGGTATTGGGGACCATAGGACCTTCTGCTGGGAGCTTTAAGGTTGGCCTTGTAGAGAGCATGAAAAAGATGAAGGGGTGCTGGAAGAGCATGGGGGGCTGGGGGGTGGTCCTGGGAAGTGTGGGGAGGGAGCTGCATGGAGGAGAGAGGGTCAGGAAAAATACTTCATGGGAGGCTCCACTGGAGAAAATATTTGGGAGGCCCTACCCTGTAGTCCATTATGCATTTAAAAATAATATTGATAGTTATGTATGAGCTTATTTTAACACAGGAATTCACAAAATTCTGCTAATTTTTTTTTGTACCAGGGATTGAACCCAAAGTTGCTTAACCGCGGAGCCACATACCCAGCCCATTTTATTTTATTATTTTGAGTCAGGGTTTCGCTAAGTTGCCCAGGGCCTTGTTAAGTTGCTGAAGCTGTCTTTAAATTTGCCATCCTCCTTCCTCAGCCTCCTGGGGCGGCTGAGATTATAGATGTGTACTGCCACACCCATTTGAGTTTGGCTAAGTGATTAAAAACCATTTCCCAGGCCTGTTTCTGTAAGCCAGCTCTTCTTTGGAAACCTCAGCTGCTCCACCAGGACCATAATAATTCAAGAAGGTTGATACCCCTATGGGTAACTGCAGTGGTATGTGTGCAGGTGAGAGAGGGGTTCAGAGCCCCACCATAGCCTGTGTCTCCCTAGAAAGTTGCTCTGCTCTAAAGATTTATCACTCAGCTCCTAAAGATTATGGAAGACGGAGAGATGAAGGATATATAAACCTTGCAAACTTTAGTCTTACCTGAGACTAAAGGTTCTGATAGTTGGCCGGTGAGATTTTGTCTTCATTTCTTGATGAGTGGATCCAGGAGGCCTCCTTTATTCACTCACCAAATATTTAGGTGACCGGCATTATCCTGGATGCTGAGGGTGAATCAGCGAACAAAACTAAGACTCTGTTCACAGAGGAGTCAGAAAATAGAGAAATGCATGCTATCTATGTAAGAGTCAGAAAATAAAGGAGGCTGAAGAACCTGTGATGGGAGAGTGGTGGAGGTGGGGCCCATGCTCTCTTATAGGGTGTTCTGGAAGATTCTAGATAAAGTGACCCTTGAGCACAAACTGCATGAAGGATAGGGGCAAACCCTATGTCAGGAGGTGGGCAGGGAGTATACTTTTCTCGGATAATGGTACACTACAATTGCTTCTGCAGCCAGCAGTAATATTTATAGAGCACTTACTGTGTGTCAGGTGACATTCAAACATCACTTAATCCTCACACCAATTTGGTTAGGTAGGGCCTATAATTAAAACCCATTTCATAAGTGAGGAAACAAAGACCCTTAGCAAAAAGCCAAGCATTCAGAAAACAGGAAGACCAGCACAGTGAGGGGTGTAGGGGTGTAGATGAGGCAGGCCTGCACAGAGCAGAGTGTCTGTATGGTTTGGAGAGAGACAGTATCTGAGACACTTCTTTTTTTAATTTTTTATTTATTTTGTGGTACTGGGAATTGAACCAGGGCGTTGTGCGGACGAGGCAAACTCTCTACCACTGAGCTACATTCCTAGCCCAAGATCAAAAATCAGACCCTGGGCTGCTACTCATCTACTGTGTAATCATGCTCAAGATGCTTAGTGTCTCTGGGCCTCTATTTCCTGATTTGCAAAATGTGTTAATAAAATTCCAAATGTTGTTATGTATTTTCAGTGAGGAAACTAGGCGAAAGGACTTCGCAACCTGCCTGGCACCCTGAAAATGTCACTCAAGTATTGTTGACAGTATTATACCAGTTCTCATTCCTAGCCTCTTGCGAAGAGGTAGAGAATGAGAGGGCAAGTGGAAGGTTGCAACTTATATAACTTCCTGTGTTCTTTGCCTGACAATTTATGATGTTCCACTGAATTAACCCCAGTGTCTACTTGAATTGGCAAGCATCTTTCTGGAGGATGAAAGAACTGTGAGATAAACTTGGTGCTCAGGGCTCTCCTCTTTCTAAAAGAAATCAGTTCAGGTTCTAGAGTTTCCTATGTATTCTCTTCCATGATATCAGACTACTGGTAATCTTCAAACCCACAATTTTGTGGCTTATTTCTCTACTTTTGAGTTATGTAGGTGGTAGGTGCTCAATCAGTATTGAAAGGCTCCAAATAATGTTCCCCTTTTATATTGTATGCATTTGCCCCAGAGTCCTGTGGGACAAAACCTCTAAATTCTGAAGACTTCGGAGAGAATGATATTATTTGGGGGGGATTATAGAATGGGAAAACTGGGCAAAGGGACTTCTCCCAAACTGAATAGTTGACAGTCAGCCTGGAGGTTCATTTTCAAGTCTGTTGAGGCATCTGGTGGTGCTCAGTGAGTTCATTTGCTGTCCAAATAATGGATTGAATACCTACCATGTGCCAGGCGGATTGCTAGGTGCTGGGAACACAGAGTAAACCAGGCCAGGATGCAGGGATCAAGCAGTTTGCTCTAAGGATGCCCTTAGGAGGTGCTGAGGATACGTTTCTAAATTTCCACTTGTGCTGATGCTCTTCCCCACGACCTGCAGGAAGTGCCCAGGCCTGGTCCCTCCAGTTGGCCACTTCTGGAGCCTGTGATCAGGTTGGAGGCTTCAGTTTTGTGCTTTGCTTTCTGGGTTCTTGGCTTCCTGCAGGTAAGGTCCCTGTTGGCCGCACAGCCATCCTCTCCTGGGGTTGGGATAATAGCCTCCTGGGGTCTGTGGCCAGTCTCCAGAGAAGCAGAGCCCAGAGGGAAAGAATCCTGACTCTCTTGTGTGAACCTGGGATTAGGCAGAACTGCTGCAGGTCAGGTTAGGGCCCCTGGTGAACCAAGGCAGGGGCTGAGCTCTAGCAAAGGGATTCCTCCTGTCACCCTAACCCCCGTTTTTGGTACCTGGGCACTTAACCAGTGAGCCAATCCCCCACCCATTTTTTAAGGGAGAGATAGATAGGGGGAAAGAGAAAGAGTGTGCAAGTGAATCCATTTTATTTATTTTTTTCATCTGGTTTCTGTTTTTCTAACATTTAGTTGTGTATGTGGTATTGGAGTTTGAACCCAGGTCCTCTTGCATGCCGGTAAGCTCTCTAACTTCTGAGCCACATCTCCAGTCCTTTTTATTTTTTATTTTGAGACAGGGTGTTGCTGAATTGCTTAGGGCCTCAGTAAGTTGCTGAGGCTAGCTTTGAACTTGCCATCCTCCTGCCTCAGCCTCCTGAGCCATTAGGTTTACAAGGGTGCACCGCTGCCTCTGGCTCCTGTCACCTCTTTTTAGGACCAAAGGGGATCCTAAGGAAGCCCATCAAAATACTGACCCTGAGAGTCCACTGAACTCTTCCAACTCCCTCTGACCTTGGGCAACCTCACATCCCAGTTTCCCCATCATGGGTGCTAGTTGGATCTAGACCTCATTGCCTTTTGGTGAGGATGAGAGAAGGTAACACCAGCACTGGCAGGTACTGTGTGCACACGGAAGCTATCTACCAACAAGGGAAACTCCCCACTGGACAGGTGAGGGGCGCGGGGGCCGGAGGGCCACCCTGGCCTTCATCAGGGTCAACCACTGTGTATTATGCAGTGCTGGGTCAGGAGTAGAAACTGGCTTTGCTGGCCTCTGGCATTTAGTCACAAAGGAACCAGATCCTTCTCTCACTGGGGTGGCCAGCTGTGCACTACTGGCTGTCCTGAGAGGAGCCGAGTAGCTCAGAACAGTCCTCAGGGCCTCAGCAGCTTCTTCCCACCAGACCACTGACTAGACCACCACTGATTGAACCCCTGTAAGGTCTGGCTTAATTTGCTCATCTGTAAATTGATGTGGCTTGACTGCACTTTCCAGCATTTTTTTTTTTTAAGGTAGCCCACTGGAGGAAGCAGAGAGCAAGGGGGGATAAGTTGAGGTTTTATATTTATATTATGCCATTATAATAGCTGGTGTTTGTAAGTCCTGGGTACCTGCCAGGGACTATGCTGGGCATCAGAGATACACAGGGACCAGAACATCCTCCTGTTTTATAAGGACTGACTGCGGTGATGGCGAGGTACAGTAAGGCTGAGGAGAGACTCCTAACCAGAGGAGTTAGAGTTCCGTTTGCTGTGGACTGTTAGAGAGATTGAAGGATCTGACGAGGCTGCCTGTGTGCAGAGCCCTGAATGGTGCACATGAGGACCCTGTGGTGTGGGGAAGGGGGTTTGTGGTTGGAAGGCTGGTTCGGCAAGGTTCTGGGGGGAGGATTGGCAGCCAGACCAGAGCTCCAGGGGGCTGATGGATTACATTCCTCCTGCTACAAACCACCAGAAGCCCTGCCGAGAGGGTTCCTGTGGCTTCAGAACTGTGCTGGCTTCCTCTTGCAAGGGGAAAAATTGGTTTTGCCTTTAAGTGTTAACTTTCTGTCCTCTTGGTTTCCTGGATGGCAAGAAAATTCAAAGTATCTACACTGAACTTGTTAATTTTTACAAAGTGGTAGAATTGAACAGGAAGGCTAAACAGTCAGTTTTCCTTCCCTTTAAGTATGTTTTCTGGTGTTTTAAGAAAGTCCTGTCCAAAACCTGGAAAACTCATGGCTAGGTGGTGGATGTGATCCTGGGCATACCGTAAGCCCTCTGTGCTCTTGGACCTGAACTGAGCACTTCGTGGAGCAAGCTTTCTAATGCTAAGAAGGTGAAATGCAGTTAAGCCTCAGAAGCAGAGGAGTGATCCTGAGTGGTGGCGGGGCGAGGAGGCCCTGAGTGCTGCCCTTCAAACACTTCACCAGCCTAAAAGGCTGAGTGCTGAGGACATTCAGAACATAAAACATCCTGCTGGTACTGGAATAAAGACCCTTATCTCCTCTCTCAATATTGATTTAGAATAATAGCTTGTTTTGAACTTTTCCCTCAACAAATTAATTTTTAATTTAGAAAATGCCTTAGGGAAAACTTAGAATAAGTACAGAAAGTTTTGGAGATATGGGGTGGCTGATCAGAAGAGAGTCTTTGAAAAGTCAAAAACTCCCCTTGTCCCATTAACACATTTTTTGGGGGTGGGGAGACGGGACGAGTATGGGGGATGGAGTGTAGAGGTGTTTTACCACTGACAGCTACATCCCTAGCCCCTTCTATATTTTTTATTTTGAGACAGGGTCTTGCTAAGTTGCTTAGGGCCTCGCCAAATTTCTGAGGCTGACTTTGAACTTTCGACCCTCCTGCCTCAGCCTCCCAGGCCACTGGGACAACAGCCATGTGCCACCACACCTGGCTTTTTTGTTTTGAAAATCTTTTGTTTGCAAGACTGTTGAGGACACTGAGGGAGAGGCTACAATATAGCCCCTGTCCTCTATGTGTGTGGATTTGTGTATGTGAGTGTATTTGTGTGTGTGCATTATTGTCTTTGATGGGAAAGGAAAATGAGAGTGTTTTTTCCCAGACCTCCCCAACACCCCAAACCTACCCTGAGAAAGGAGGACATCAACATGTAGGAGGAAGAGCTCTGGATTGAAAGTCAACAGACTTGGCGTCATCTCCTAGCCCTACCTTCAACCAGACAAAAAATTCACTTTCTCTGATTCTCAAATTCTCATCTGCAAAGCAATGGGCCTGGACAGGTTTTGGGAACCAACACCATCAGCATCATCTGGTATCTTGTGAAAAAATGCAGTCTTGGGTTCCCCTCCAGAATCACTGGATGCATTTTAAAAAGACTTTCAAGTGACTTGTATGTAAATTAAAGAAGTGTTATTTTAGTGAACTATACTGGTCTAATATTCTAGTGTTTTGTGCTTTTTCAAAATATGCATTGAATCTGGTCATTGGGGCTGGAGGTGGCTTGGCAGTTAACACGCTTGCCTGCATGCACGAGTATGCAAGTTCAAACCCCAGCACCATGTACACAAAAAGGAGTCTGAGGAATTAAAGTCACGTGAAAAACTAAATAAAAAAAAATTGCTTCTCTCCTTCTCTCTCTCACTGTCCCCTCTTTCTTAAAAAAAAAAAAAAATCTGGTTTGAAGAATTTATCCAAGATTGGACCAAGCATTCCACATGAAATGAATGTGTTATCTCTGACCCTTTAAAGTTTGTGCTTTGAGAAAAATGTAGTCATGTCTTCCATCCCAAGTGCCACATACATGTGTGTGAGTATGTAGGTATGTCCTTGCATGTCTTTTCGTACACATGTGTATTTCTCTTTGTGCCTTGCGTCTAGGCTGAGGCAGTATCGTAAGGCAGCTGTGGGTGGGGGATCCAGAACTAGAACCAGGCAACCTGACCCTGCATCTAGTTTTCTTGCTGCCACATGGAAGGCTGAGTGGCGAGGGGAGCATCTATTGGGGTCCAATTCCAGAGGCCGGAAGCCCTAAAGAGCACGCAGGCCACTCTGTTACAGGGGAGCACACCTGGTGGGTGAGGGCAAGGGCCGAGGTCAGACGTTGGGTCTGTATTTGGTTTGTTTTGCTCCTCCTCTACCTGTAATTGGACTCTGTTTCACAGGTGAATGAAAGAAGCCCTTCAACGAAAGCAAATGCGTGTGTTTTCTGATATTGCCTCGGGTTGTTGTGAGGATTATGTGGCTTGCACGGTCACTGGCATTTGCAAACAGAGTGTAATTGTCATTACTATTTTTTAAACCAAGGGTTACATATTAAATTTAGAGACAGTTTTGTTTTTCAAAGTAGGACAGGTAGTGGCCTTCACTTTCTCCTCATGTTCTCCATTTGACCTCTGAGGGGGCAGACCACTAAATTCCTTTTCACTGAGTACCACACCACTGGGTCTCTGAAGCCGGACAATGGAAAGGGAGAGATGGGCCTGGAGCAGCTTCTTGCTTCATCTAACACATCCATTGGCTCTTGGTGACAGAGATCCTTGGAAAATAAGAATGGAGGGGCCGCAGGCTTCAGGCCCGTCAGGATCCAGCCCTGGATCCTAGATGGTCAGTTGCCTTCCTGTGAACATACTAATCCAGGGAAGTAAGAGCTTGGATTAAAATCAGGGCTGGCTTCAAAACTTTCTGACTTGTGCAACTGGCTGGGGCCCATTGTGCTTGGGTCTCCGTGTTGGTTTAGGGCTTTGCTGTTACTGTCTTGCAATTTATACTATTAATTTAAACTTGAGGTCCTGCATTTTTATTTCGCAGAGAGCCCTGCAAATTGTGTAGTCGGTCCCTTTGAATAATGCAGGATTAAGACCAGGAGGCTCTGAGAGTCCTCAGTGGGGGCTGCAGCTTTTGAGGGAAGAGGAGCGCACAGGCCTGACCCCTGGTGGTGGGTCCCAGTATTGTGCAAGGGCTGAAGCCGGAGGGTCCACTGCCATGGACTGGGAGGAAAGCAGAAAGCTACACTAACCCTCACTTTGCCATGGGATTTCAGACAAGTCGCTAACCTCTCTCATGCCTTCTCTGCATCCCAGCCCTCATCACACAAAGTACCAGCACACAGTAGGTCCTTAACACAGTGAGGTTTTTTACTTTATTACTGGTCCAGAGTGAACCGCCATTAGATAACTTTGAACAAGTAGGCGAAGCCTTTATTTGAGGTGCATTGTAAACTGCCCTAGTTTCAGTCTCACTATCATCCTTCCTGCCTAGACTGTCCAGGGGCCTGACATTCGTTTCCCTGCCAGGGACCTCTTCCTTGGATTAATCTGGTCGAATGGATTAACTTTCCTAGATCCCTCACTTCTCAGCCTTAACCTTGGATTTACTGCCTTCTTGTTTCTGGCACTCAGTTGCGTCCTTTCTGGAAGTGGGATGAGCACATCTGACTTGAAAACATGGAATAGTTTGAGATTTCCCCTCTACTTTCAGGTCAGTGAGTTGAGTCTCTGGGATAAACAGGGAGTAGATACATTAGCGGGAGAAGAGGCATATGGAGTTATGTGTACACACCTGGGAGTCTCACATGGGTGACTCAAAGGGCTGGGGCCCTGTGGGGAGGTGGAGCAAGCCATGGAGGGGGCGGAGCCACAGTGAATGAAATGCCCTGTTATGCGGAGCAAGCCTCTCAGGTAATACTCAGGATTCTGTGTCCTTGGGATAACCTAGGAGAGCCTGTGGCAATCTCTGCACAGGTGCAGCGCAGGATCTTTCCTAGTCATTTAGCCGGCTGAGGGGCCTCTAAGAGTCTCTGCTTACACCCACTGTTAACTAATGTTGATAGATGCTAATGTCTTTTAAAAAGGACAGCATTCCAGGGCTATTCCTGTGCCTGCAGTTTCCTAGGATGTCGAAGAAATATATCCTGGGGTGGCTTGTTTTAGCTTCCCACAAAGGGTTGTTAGGAAAATAAGAGTACATGGAAAGCCCCTGGAATAAGTGGCTGGCAAATGGAAGATGCTCAATAAATAGTAGCTTTTCTTATTATAACATTGATGTATAAATAGCTTTCATTATGTTGTTTCCCTTCCTCAAAAAATTCTTCAATGAAATCAACTTAAAGAGAGAAAAGGTCTATTTTATTTTATTTTTTAAGGGGAGATACACACACACACACAGAGAATGAATAACAATCTTATTTATTTTTTCATCTTTTTTTTTCCCTGACATTTAGGTGGGGTTTGAATCTGGGTCCTTGCACATGCCAGGCAAACCCTTTAACCTGTAAGCCACTGTTCCAGCCCCAGGAAAGGTTTCTTTTAGTTTGTGGTTTTGGAGGTTCCAGTCCACCATGGGTTGGACCTGATGCTGTGGGCCTGTGCCCAGGGAGTGCAGCATGGCGGGAGCACATGGCAGAACAAAGCTGCTCACCTCGGGACCAGGAAGCAAGAGAGCAGGGAAGGGGCCAGGGTCCCACAATCCCCTTTGAGGGTGCAGCCCCGATGACCTCAGGCCTCCCACCAGGCCCATCTCCCAGAGGTCCACAGCACCTCCCATTAGAGCCCCCTAGGACCAAGCTTTTAACACACGAGCTTTGGGGGACCTTCAAGACCCAAGCCATACCAAAGGCCATGGAAGGTCAAGGGTCTCCATGATCTAGCTCTGATCTACATTTAAAAAGGGTTTAAAAACCTTCTAGAATGCTGGTTGTGGTTACTATTTTTCATTTCTCTCTTATTCCACAAGCGCCCTGGAATCCTTGTGTGTGGTTCATTTCTTTTCTTTTCTTCCTTCGTTCCTTCTTTTCTTTCTTTCTTTCCCTTTTGGCACTAGGAATTGAACCCAAGGGTGCTTAGCCACTGAGTCATATTCCCAACCTGTTATTTATTTATTTATTTTTTTCATTTCCACATTTTTATTGGTGCTTTATAGTTGTACATAATGATAGGGTTTGTTGTTCCATATTCATACATGCACACAATATAACAATACAATTTGGCCAATATCCCTCCCTAGCACTACCCCCTCCCCCGCTTCCTTCCCCCTGATCCCTTTCTTCTACTAATCTCCCTTTGATTATTATTATTTTTACTTTTCCAGTTTTTATGGATTGCATGGGAACTATTTAATATCTTAGAGGTACAAAATATACCTTTTTTTTTTTAAATCTCCCCCATTTTCCCTTCCTCTTTTCCAGTCTATCCTTCCTCCCTTACTTTTTATTTTGAGACAGGGTCTCGCTAAGTGGCTTAAGGCTTTGTTAAATTGCTGTGAGGCTGTGTTGCTTGCGATCCTCCTGCCTCAGCCTCCCAAGCCACTGGGATTACAGGCCTTGGGTGTGGATTTCTGTAGCCTTCCTGGAGTGCCTAGGAGAGGGCCTGGCCTATTGCATCTGTGTGGCCGTTGATTGCTGACCACAGTGCATTCAAGAATATAATGCCAATGTAACTATGCCTGTTTCCCATCTGTTCGTACCCCTTTGTTCAGATTAAGAATAGATTCTGGTTTTGCATTTTGAGTGAGAGGAGGGAAAATCGTCCATCCTTTCCTTTATTTTCTGTTTTTGTTTGTTTTAAACAGCCCCTGTCATTCTCTTAAGGTTATTTGTTTACATAGTAGTCTCCCCCTCTGGACTCTGAGCTTTGGGTGGGGAAGAATGGGGTTCAGTTCTCCTTCGTATCTTCAGTGCCCAGCACATGGAGCCTGTGCAAATAAAGAAGGAATTCATTCAAAGCCATGCATACTGGGAAGTTCGGATTATGATGGCAGTAAAGGGAGACAGTGGGAGTTGCCTTTTCACTGGAAAAACATTGCTTATTAGATCTGTATGGATCATTTAGAAAATATGCAGTTGGATATCTTTTATGGTCAAAGAAGAAAATCAGTATAAAATCCTTAATTAAAAGCAGAAGCTAACATTTCCCCTTGTAATGAAGGCAGGATTGTGAATATTTTCCTTTCCTCAGCCCAGCAGATGGGCAGGCAGCCAGGCTAGAAGACAGGGACAGCACAGGCAGATAAGAGGGTTCGACTTACAAAAGCCAGTCTCTTTCCTGTTGAAAATGTGAAGAGATATTCAGCTGCCCTGTGATGTTTTTGCTTTGTCACCAATGAAGTTACCACTTGCTTGTGAACTTATTGTAATAATGGTGTATTTCCTGGAGTGGGTGTGATATTTGAGGTTAAAAGCTCCAAGGTGTCTGGATCTTTTTCTTATTCTTTGGGGTGCTCCTGTGCCTGGTGTGAAGCAGACCCTTAGGGAATGTGATGTCCGGGGCTCTCACCTGCTCATCAGCTTGGTCTACTCTGTGTCGAAGAAACCACTGAGGACCAGGAGCTGGGGAGGCAGAAAGTGAGATGATGTTCTGAGTGACCTCTGTGCACAGTGAACGGTCCCTCCTGACTAGGACATCTGGGGCAGGACTTCAGTCCTCACAGCGTGGTCTGAGGACCAGTGCCACCCTGGAGCATGTTAGGAATGCAGAATCTGGACACTGTCCACGTACTGACTTGGTCACTGCAGTTCCTACAGATTCCCAGGTGACTCTCCTGCTTGTTCTTGAACCTTGAGCCTTGACGATCTGGATTTCCGTCCTTCTAGGATGTAGCATGGTATAGCCCAGAGTTACCACCATGAAAGCTTTGCCAGACCCTTGTTAATTGCAATAAGATTTTTCATCTATAAAATGTTGTGTGTTTGTTGCTGTTTTTCCTTTGTTTGTGTTTGTTTGGGGGAGGATTAAATTGGATATTGCCTTCAGCATACAGTAGGAATTTAACAGATGTTATTTGTTGCTGATAATGTGATTATTTTATTTGAGCCCTGGTCCAGATAGTTCAATTACTTATTATGAGGGGAGCATTGCTGTATTATCTTTATTCTGACATGTAATTTTGTGTTAACTTCTGTGTTTTCTGTGCTGTGCTCCTCGAATCAGTAGCTTTTGAACTGTTTCCGTTTTACCTGTTTTGGAAACTTAGATTCTTAACATAGACACAAAGGTTACATGGTTCCATTTCTTTCTTTCAACATTGAAGGCTTAGTTATATTTCTTTCTGAGATTCCTCCCCTTTCCATTCTGATAATGACTAAGTAGATTTCTTATCTAGCACTAGCAGATAGTTAATGGAAAAGGTCAGTTAAAGCAGGGAGTAAAGACATAGCGAAGGAATAAAGTTAAGCTTTTAATTTCATTTTAAATGCTTCAGCGTACATTCATTCATTTTGTGGTTTTGGTCCTAGGCTTTTCCTTTGAAAAGCCTTTTCCCTGGGTCTTTGGAAGGCTTTGATAGATGGGTTGAGTACAGAAATGACTGGTACTGGAAGCGTTTCAGATTTTGGCTTTTTTTCCTGATTTTGGAATATTGGCGCATTCATTATGAGATATCTGGGAGTTGGGACTCAGGTCTACCCACGATCTTCATTTATACACACTGTATACACACAGTCTGAAGGTGATTTTATATGATGTTTTGAATAATTTTGTGCATGGAACAAAGTCTCATGGTGTGGAACAGTCCACTTGTTGACATCTTGCTGATCCTCAAAAAGTTTTGGATTTTGGAACGTTTCAAACTTGGAATTTTCAGATTAGGAATACTCAACCTAAAACATCCAGTTTTGGTTTCTCTATAGTAGGTTAGAAATTTAATAAAATTCACGTGGAAGCACTTTAAATGGAAAATTCTTTTATACATCCTACCTGCCCCCAACTATTTATCATTATCTCATTCATATAGGGCCATTTTTTGTGCAGGGAGGAAGGTTGATTATTTTATTTTTATTTTCCTTTTCCAAAGAATTTGACTTGTCACTTAAATAACTTTCCTTTTATA